>PVJH01012104.1:0-65865 GCA_004026705.1 Nesogale talazaci
CATTTTATTGGGGTCTTGTTCAACACTTATCACAGTCCATCCATGCATTCATGTTTCAAGCACATTTGTACATTTGTTGCCATTATCACCACAAAACATTTGTTTTCTACTTGAGCCCTTGGTATCAGCTCCTCATTTTCCGCTCCCGCCACCCCCAAACCCTTAATGATTTATAAATTATTGTTATTTTGCCATGTAACACTGTCCGACTTCTCTCTTCACCCACTTTTTCTGTGGCCTATCCCCCAGAGAGGAGGTTATATGTAGATCCTTGTAATTGGTTCCGCCTCTCTACCCCACCTTTCCTTTACCCTCTCATTATTGGTCCTGAGGGGTTTATCTGTTCTGGATTCCCTGTGTTTCCAGTTCTTATCTGTACCAGTGAACATTCTCTGTTCTAGCTGGATTTGTAAGGTAGAATGGGGATCATGATAGTGGGGGGTGGGCAGGTGAGGAGTAAGCATTAAAGAACTAGAGAACAGTTGTAAGTTTCATTTTTGCTATACTGCACCCTGACTGGATCATCTCCTCCCTGCAGTCCTTCTGTAAGGGAATGTCCAGTTGCCTCCAGATGGGCTTTGGGTCTCCATTCCACACGCCCCCTCATTCACAATGATTTGATTTTTTTTCCTTTGATGCCTATCTCTGATCCCTTCATCACCTCATGGTTACACATGCTGGTATTCTTGTTCCATGTGGGCTTTTTTGTTTCTGAGCTAGATGGCTGCTTGTTTACCTCCAAGTCTTTAAGATGCCAGATGCTTTATCTTTTGATAGCTGGGCACCATCAGCTTTCTTCACCACATTCGCTTATGCTTTGTCTTCAGTGATCATGTCAGGAAGGTGAGCGTCATGGAATGCCAAGTTAATAGAACAAAGTGTTCTTGCATTGAGGGAGTACTTGAGTAGAGACCCAATGTCTACCTGCTTCCATAATACTAAACCTATAAATATATGCACATAGATCTATTTCCCCATCATCATATATAAATATATTTACATATGTACATTCCTGTATTTAGAGATCTATAAATGCCCTTTCCTCTTAGTTCTTTCTTCTATTTCCTTTTACTTTCCTTTTGTCTCACTACCATGTTCAACCTTCATTTGGGTCTCAGTAATTCCTCTTAGTTACATTGCCCTTGATCAGGACCTACCAGATCTCCTACATGCTCTTCACCATTGATTTTGGATCACTTGTTGTTCCCTTGTCCCTGGGCTTGCTAACACCACTTCCTTTCCCATGTCGTGTTGTTGTGTCTCTTCCAAACCTTTAGGAGTGTTTACCTGTCGAATCTGGTGGGGTGCCATGCCCTGGCCCCAAACTCTGTTTTTGGTATTCCCTCAGTAATTCCTTGCTCTGCAACCCATGCTGTTCTGTTGCATGCCCTTAGTGTTTTGCCTTAGTGTTATGGAGGCAGATTGAGAGCAATTCCCACTCCGTGCCTCTACTGTTGTCCCCTGTAGGGCTATCGATCTGTGAGAAATGTTGTGTGTTGTAGTGGGGTCAGTCATGGTCCTCTCTGTGCATTGGCTGCTCTGAGCAGGGATATCATCCTCAGGGCTTGGTGGGTCAGGATGTGGTCTACTCTCTCTCCCTCCCCTTTAGTTTTTTCCTCTGTGCTCTGATCAGGCATGTCCCTCTCCCTGAGCTGTAGTTTCAGTGCTGTCCTCTGAAGTGAATTCTTCTGCCCTGTGCAGGACTGTCCACATAGTTGGGACTGGGGTCAGTTGACCCTGGAAAGCTTGACTTTTTCATCCTGTTTTGAACTGCTGACTTTTGGGATGACAGGCCAAAGAGCAAACAATATGTCATTACCCCTTAAAGTAACAGCCTAAAGATAAAAGACAAGCAAGAACAAAAGAAGACCCCAGTTTTCCAATCACTGCTCGCTTATGGTGTCAGGCCTTCTGCTGGCCCTTACCTGAGGTTCCTATGAAAACATCTTTCAGGAGACAACTTATGAAGCAAAATCCCATCTGACTCCTTTTACTATATGTATATGATTATATATTAGTATGTAATATATTAATATATAAGCATTAAACCTTTGTTCAATAACACACATCTGGAAATACTTGGTATTCTTTTCTGGGCAGGTAGCCAGGACCCCTTAATTTGTGTCCTGAGTGAGCTTCTTAAGGCTCTCATGGGGTCTTAGAGGCTAGGCTGGGAGAGTTGTAGGTCTCTCTGCAGCTCTAAAAAGATTTATCCAGGGGGACACCGCTGAATTAGCCCCGTCTCTGGGAGTAGGTGGGGGAGTCACAAGGCGAGGGGAAAGAAACAGGCCAGTCTGGGTGGGTCCGCAGCCCTCTTTGTGAGGTGCTCCAGAACCAGGACAAAGGAAGGCTGGGAGGGGGTCGTTTCCCTGTTGAAGATGTAGCTTCAGCCCCTCACAGATGGGGCAAAGAAGAATGCACTGATAGCTTTTATTTGCTGGAGAGGGATGTACATTGTTTTGTGAGTAGGATTTTTTTCTATTGTCTGTAAAAAGCGTGATTCCATTTTGGTATTCAAGTATCTGGTGTATGGGTGAGTTCTGTGAGAGTACACATTTTATGTTTCCTCAGATGCTTGTACTGCTGTTGCTTCTATTGCAATTTCCTTGGGCCGGGCCCGTCCATTTTCAAGTACAGTGAGTGCCATCTAGTGGAAATGTACAGCATTGCTGCATTTCCTGGTGGGATTTCGGGTGGAAAAGCCCGTGCCTTTCCATGAGTCCTAGAAAAGCCTGCAAGGTTAGCACTCTTGATTCGTCAACCTGTGCTTCAGTGTTTTTCAAAACTCTATTGAGTCTTGCTGTGTGTGTTCTCGTCTGTGGTTCTCCTACTCTTTTGGTGAAGTCTTGGTGTCCAAATTTTAGGAGGTGTCAGTCATCGGTTTTGTCTACTGTTTTACATTAGTTTCATAGTGTGTTTATGCCATATATTTGGACTTCTAAATTGTCCCTACTTTTTCTTTTTTTTGGGGGGGGGCAGGCATCACTGGCCTCTGGTGGTGGGAGTAGGAGGCCCAGCCTTGCTCCTGGAGAGCTGCTGCTGGATTTGAATCTCCAACCCAGTGGGCCGCAGTCCCGCGCACTACCACTATGCCACCGGGGCTCAGCCCTATCCCTACTTTTTCAACTGGTAATTTTTATGGCCTTAGGGTTTACATTTATGTGTTTAATGATTTTGTTTCCATATATGGAATGAGGTATGGATCCTATTTTATTCTTCTGTAACTGTAAAACCATTTTGCCAGCCCTAGTTGTTGAAAAAATCTGCTCCTCCCCATTTAATGTGGCTCCACTCTTTGACAAAAGGTAACTTTCTGTATGTGAATGGGTTTATTTCTGTGTTCTCCATTGCATATCAATGGGCGATGTGTCTCCTTGCACCACGCTGTTCAAGCTAGGAGGCCTTTGAAGTCGCTCTTGAGCCTGGGAAGTGAGAGGTCTCCCACTGTCTTCTTTAGTATCCTGGGTCTTTTTCCTTTCCATGTAATGCTAGCTTTTCCTCTCTTTAAATAGTGATGCTGGTATCTGGGTCACAATTGCTTTATATTTAGAGGTTATATTAGGTAGTATTAATATTTTAACAATATTGAGTCATGTGTAAGTCTCTTGTAATTTCCTGGAGTAGTGTTTTGTTGTTGTACCTTAGTACAAGTCTTTAGTTTCTCTGGTTAAATTTAGTCCTAGGTACTTCACCTTTGGGGGTTTATATTGTAAATGGTATTGGGGTCTAGATTTCCTTTTCAAAGCTCTCCTAGTTTGACTTTGATTGATTTCTTATATGTTGATCTTATATTCCACCTCATTGGTGAATACTAAAATTTGTTCCAGCATTTTTTTTGGTTAAGTCTTTCATGTTTCCTATGCAGTTATATCATCTGTGAATACATCTGTATCCTTTCTGACAGATTTTGTTCAGCCTACTCAGAGTTGGAATCCAATCCACTTCTCTGAAGCTTATTATTATCTATAGCTGTTTCATTTGGTCTTTGTTGTTGTTGTTTTTCATTTGGTCTGTTGTAGAGGGTCTATGCAGTATGTCTGTCTAGTTTGTCACCATTTTTATGGTGACAATTTTTATGTGACTTGGCATTTCTCTTCCCCCAACTCTATTTTTGCTAGTTTTCTTTAATATCTCCTGTATCTTAAAAGAGAATGATTCAAAATGTACTCTACATTAACCCTGCCCCATTAACATAAAAAGTCAACCCATTCCCAAATGGGATTATAACTACAGGCATAGACTTTAGGATTGACGGCATATTTTTTGTGTGGAGACAAATCACTCTGTAGCCTATGCCAGCAGAAAAATTAAGCAAAGATTCCCTGAAATCCTTCAGGACTGTGGGGATTTAGTAGATAAGTCAATGGGGGTTACCACATGCTAAAGCTGCAGGGTTTGTTTGGTCCACAGTGCCTCCTGGTCGGCATGCCCCTCTGTTCCCCCACCTCTCAGCCATGTGGTCCTTTGGCTTCTGCCTTCTTGGTACAGGCTTTTCTGCTCAGTCTCAGGGTCTAGGTACTTTGGCCTCTGCTGCCTCTGTCACTTCAGGCAGGCATGTCACACATATCCTGCCGATGGCCCTTTTTTGATGATCACAGGAAAAATTTCAAAAGAAATGGTAAAACTGACCAACCCCCTCTACTTGTGTTTCACACACTCTACATGCATGGTCCCACCAGATCATTTGATGGGAGCTACAAGACAAAGACACGGATGAAAAAACCAAACCAAACTCACTGACTGCTCAAAAACACCAGCTGTTCTGAGGAATAAAGACGGGGCTGCCTACTCTGGGAGAGTTGAGGTCTTGGAAACTCACAGGGGCAGTTCTATCCTGCCTTTGTGATCGGTCAGCCTTGACTGATGGGTACTTGTTCAAGACAGCCTGCTGCTGCTGCAGCCACATGCAGTACGGGCCCTGGATGAAATGGGTCCGGTCCTTCTTGGGCTGAATGTCTTGGCCAATGCCATTTGCACTTCTGTAGTCCTGGCTGCAACTGGGATGTGTTAATCTGCTGCCAGTCATGCTTTTGTGGCTGTTTCCTTGGTACTCTTATGTCTTATTTAATCAGCCATGTTTCTGTAAACACTTGCAGGCCATTATGGCCTCTGTCAAGGGTCTCTCTCATCTGAATGAATTGACTTTGCCTGATTTTTGTCTTGTTTAAGACTTGATAAATATATCCTTATTAATTATATTTGAAATTTGGGGTCTCTTTTATCCACTACAATAAATAGAATAGTCTTTGGTCAGGGTCCACAGCTCTTTCCTGGCTGGACTTTCAGAAGTGACAGGGGGGGCAGGTTAGGGAATTGGAGGAAAGGTGTTTTTCTTCCCACATTTCCACAGGTCCTTGGAAAAGTTGTGTGGCGGTCATGTGCTTGTGTTATTTTCATGGTTGAGATGTGGGGGTGGGGTCTGGCCTGTTAATCTGGAGATAGTCACTGAGTAGCCAATGAGGCCTCTGTGTGGGCATGGCTTTCTCCTGATATGTCAGGGAAGTCTCATGATATTGCCCTCATGGAGATGAGAAGCTATCTCCCGAGTTGTTGGGAGTTAGTCTCAGAGACCACAAACTACAGACAAGACAAGATGGCAGCATCTGCGGAGCTGAAGGAGTCAGAGGAGGAGCCACACAGCCTTACCCTGATGGAACCAGACCTCTGAAGCTGGAGAAGCCACATGGAGACCCCTGCCAGCACTGAGGTGCTTCTGCCACCACTGGATGCTGTTGATGGACCCTGAGTCCTGGAAGCGAGGAGTCCTGGGGAGACCCCTGCCAGCGCCTGGACTTTGCACCCATATAACTCTGTACTGGACTGGATTGGGATGCTTTCTTAATGTCCTATTTCCCTTATATATAAACCACACCCTTATATCCATATGTGTGTCTATGGATTTGTTTCTCTAGTTTACCCGGACTAACACAAGTTGCATTGCATATATGTACCTGTGTTTAGGGCTTTCAGAAATTTTATTAAGTCTTGCTGTAGTTTTTTTCATCTGAGTAATTTAAATCATGTTTGTTTTTCAGTGTCCTCTTTGCAAACACTTTTGGCTGCCCTCTTAGCAATTTGTTCTCTCTCTCTCTGTTGTCTGGAAATAATGTTCTGCTTCGGCATTTTCTAGGTAATTTCTAGTTTCGGAAGCTCTGGATCCTTTCATTGCACACATTGGTGAAGGGTGCTGTTAATGTCACTGTCTTCCTTGCTGCCTGGATTGGGTGTGTGTGGGGTGCAGTCACCCAGAGCAAGAGCTAAAGAGGCAACAATCTCCCTTCTGTTTTGAACATATGCTGTCCCTTAGTAAGATGGAACGCCTCCTTTTAAAGACCTGGCTTAAGTCTCCTTTAGGGTACAAAGGAGACCAAAGATCTGCCACCAAGCATGAAAGCGTGATAGTTTTCTGTGAGGAACAGAACCAGGAAAAGAGCGTATGACACCTATTCTCTGGACTCACAGGTTAAGGGTTCTGGGAGGCAGGGCTCTTGTGGAGGGATCTCGTCATGCTTGTGGCTTGGAGATCTGTCCCACTGACATTCTCCTAAGTAAAAGTTATCCCCCACGATGTTGTCCCCACTCACTTAGTTACTACTATACGCACTTGAAGACCAACTGTGTGACGACTGCTTGCTTGAGGGTTGTCTGCTATAGAAAGCAATCAGACTTTGTCGTCCCGCCCTAAGTAGGGCCCACTGCCCTCTGATAAGGATCACAGGTTATGCCCCTGCAGAGAAGCTGGGGACAGCTAGGGTCAAGCCAACTCAGAGACAACCAAGGTGAGCCTGCCATCTTTACTCTAGAATTCCCCCATCCTGTTATGGATACACTTGCCTGTCAGCATGTTTGTCTCTAGTACTTCCCTTTCCTATTGTGTGTATACCCCCAGCTGGCCCTCCTCAAGTTAGCTGTAGTCTTCTAATACAACCCTGTCCTGTTACATGTGTGCTTGCAGTGGCTTGCATGCCCGAGATTCTGTAAGTCTGGAGAGAATACATCACTGCCTCATTCTTGGTTGCCCTTTCTGCTGGGCCTTTTCTCCACCCTCCTGGCTTTGACACTCTCACCACTGGTGCTGAAGGGATCATCTGTCCTGGATTCTTCATGTTTCCGGTTCCTAGCTGTACCAGTGTACATCCTCTCTGGTTCAGCTGGATTTGTAAGGTAGAATTGAGATCATGATGGGTGCATGGGGGTTGGGGAAGCATTTAAGAACAAGAGGAAAGTTTCATACTTCATCATGGCTACCCTATAACCTGACTGACTCAACTCCTTTCGTGGAACTCATATATTAAAACAGGCCTCTACTCACAGTTGGCACTGGCATTCTCTTAACAGAATTCTTTAGAAAACAGTGTTTGAGGGTTCCAATCTCTGCACTCTTTTCAAAATTTGTTACTTTCTATTTTATTGAACTTGGCAGTCATTGTTGATGTAAAGTGGTATCTCATGGTTGTTTTGATTTCATTTTTCAGATGGCAAGTAATCATGCTTTTTGGCCACTTAGATGCCATCTTTGTTGAACTGTCTGTTCTTGTCTTTTACCCATTTTTAAGTTGATTTATTCATCTTTTTTTTTTTTTTTTGGCATCACTACTCTCCGGTGGTGGGAGTAGGAGGCCCAGCCCCACTGCTGGAATTGAACCTCCGTCTCAGTGGGCCGTAGTCCCGCACACAACCACTACGCCACCGGGCTCAGCCCTTGAAAAGTTTTTTGATATAATGCCAAATTGTCAAGTTGCTGAACAGCGAAATTAAGATTATAGGTAAATGACTATGTCCCAAAAGACCACATTGGCAATTAAAATAATGAAAATGATAGCCTATTAAGTAAAAATGATAATTGCAAGATGTAAATAACCAGTTATTATCCATTAATCATATAAAACAATAAAGGGAACATTTATGATGCATCCTTGGATGTTTAAATGATTCTTTAGGTAGAATTGTCTGGATAACCCTCCAAGAAAAGCTTTCAGATGATCACACATCATAACTGTTTTAGAAGGATTTAAGTTTTCGGTGATTTCCCTCTCACATAATGGTTACAAAATAGAGTGTGGTGGTTATGTGCTTACGTTAATTTCATGATTGAGATGTAGGGGTGGAGTCTAGCCTGTTAATCTGGAGATAGCCATTGAGTAACCATGCGGAGACCCCTGCCAGCACCAGGATTCTGCACCCACTGGCCTGTGACTTTGTGAGTCAGAAGAAGATGTTATAGACTGCTTTCGGGCATAAGGGCTAATATCGGGCTTATGACTTTGAACTGGACTGGGTTGGGATGATTTCTTAATGTCCTAATCCTATTCCTCTTGTATATAAACCGTACCCTTATATCCATATGTGTGTCTATGAATTTGTTTCTTTAGTTTACCCAGACTAACACACAGAGTATATTAGAAACATAACTATTGGAGATCAAAATGGTAAATCTGATTTGAACAATTAAAATCTTGTCATTTGATCTCCCTATACATTTGATGCCTGATCTGGTTTTCAACATTTTCTGGGGTTTGTTTGTTTTGTTTTTTCATCTTGTGGTATAGCTCTCATGCATTTTTTTCCTTGCGGATAGCCCTGTTGAATTTTTGTTATATGCTTTTCTATTTTTTGGTATGTGAAGTCCCAGATCGATGAACTCATAGAGACAACAAGCAGAATAAGCATTCCTGAGGGATACCGTGTGGGAGGGTTAGGGGTAAAGGGAAGCTGATAGCAAGTAGTTCAAGAAGAAATAAATGTTTTGAACCTGATTGTGGTAGCAATTGTACAGTACTGTGCGATATGATTGAACTATGGAATGATATGTATCATATTAGGCCTAATAAAATGGTTATGAAAAAAGAAACTGTTTTAGAGAAATACAGCATGGTCTTTTTAAAAAAATCATTTTATTGGAGGCTCTTACAACTCTTATCAGAATCCATCCATCCATCCACTCATTGTGTCAAGCACATTTGTACGTAAGTTGCCATCATCATTTGCAAAACATTTTCTTTCTACTTGAGCCCCTGGAATCGGCTTTTTTTTTTCACCCTTTCCCCCTTCTTTCCCTCCCAAACCCTTGATAATTTAAAAATTATTTTTTCATGTCTTACACTGACTAATGCCTACCTTTCTATTGTGCCTTTCCCTGAAAGGAGATTATATGTAAATTTATATGTAGATAATTATGATCAGTTCTCCCTTTATCCCCTCACCTTCCTGTTTCCATCCTGGTTTTGCTACTCTCATTATTGGTCTGAGGGGTTTATCTGTTCTGGATTCCCTGTGCTTCAGGCTATTATCGGTACCAGTATATGTGCTCTGGTCTAACCATATTTGCAAGGTATAATTGGGGGCCTGACAGTGGGGGGAGGAAGCATTAAAGAATCAGAGGAAAGTTGTATGTTCTATCAGTGCTGCACTTCACACCGACTGACTCTGTCTCTTTCATGTGACACTTCTGTAAGGGGGTGTCCAATTGCATACAGATAGACTTTGGGTCTCCACTCTACTCTCTCCCTCATTCACAATGATATGATTTTTTTGTTCTAGGTCTTTGATGCCTGATATATGAAAGCATCAACACTTAACGATCACACAGGTTGGTGTGCTTCTGCCATATGGGCTTTGTTCCTTGTAAGCTATATTGCTGCTTGTTTACTTTCAAACCTTTAAGACCCCAGACTCTATATCTTTTGATAGCTGGGCACCATCAGCTTTCTTCACATTTGTTTATGCATCTGGTCTTTAGTGGTCTTGTTAGGAAGGTGAGCATCACAAAATTCCAGGTTATTAGAACAAAGTGTTCTTGCATTGAGAGAGTACTTAAGTAGAGACCCAATGTCCATCTGCTACATTGATATTTAACATGTACATATATGTATTTACCTACTGTTATATATAAATGTATTTATATATGTACATTCCTGTATTTAGGCCTCTATAAATGATCTTTGCCTCCTAGTTCTTTTCTTTATTCCTTTTACTTTCCTCTTGTCCCACTATTACTTTTGGTCTTCATTCAGGTCTCAGTAATTTCTCTTGTCAAAAAACAAAAAAAACCCCAAAAACCAAAACAACAACAACCAAAAAAACCCAACAACAAAAACAATGACAAAAAAGAAAAGCCTCTAAAGAATTCCAGGTCTGTTTGTTGATTTTTAGGGGTACTTTCAGGTCGAGTCTGATGGGGTGCCATGCTCTGGCTCCAAAGACTATTTTTGGTGTACCCCAGGGACTTCATTGCTTTGCTCCCGGTGCTGCTCTATTGCACACCTTTAGTGTTTTACCTTGGCGGGGTGGGGTCGGTGGGGCACAATTCCTGTATTGTGTCTCCAGTGTTGTCCCCTGTAGCTGTATAGGTCAATGAGGAATGTCAAGTCTCATGGTGGGGCTGGACATATGGTCCTCTCTGTGCATTGGCTGCTCTGAGCAGGAATATCCTCCTGGGGGTTTGGTGGACCAGGGTGTGTTCCACTCTCTCTCTCTCATTCCCTCTTCATTTGCTCCTGTGTCCTCTGATCAGATGTACCCCTCTCCCTGAGCTGTAGTTTCAGTGGTGTCCTTGGAAGTTCCTTCTTCTGGGGTGGTGGGTCATATAGTTGGGATTGTGGTCAGCCCCACAGACCTCTCTGTTGGTTCCCTGCTTCTTGCTAGTATGCTTCTTCATTCATGTCCTGGTGTACGGGGTTGAAGTCTGGTCCCTCTCTCGCTCTCCTGTGAAGATATAAACAACACCTTCCCCTTGGGTGGTTTAGTGCCTTTTCCCCCTATGCATGTCTTTTTTGTTTCTTTTTCTTTCCTCTTCCTTTTTAGTTGGCTCCCATTGGGTCTACCACAGTACCTGGATCCCATCCCAGGAATTTATGTATTCAGTAGCTTTTTCCCTGTGCCCTGATTGCATTTTGTAAGCTTACCTCAGTGGACTCATGTTTTACTTGTCCTTTTGTGCTTGGCTTACTTTGCTTAGGATAATTTCCCACAATTCTTCTCATGCAGTGGCGTGCTTCATTTTTTTAGGGATGCATTGCACTCCATTGTATGTATGCACCACAGGTTTTTAATCCATTGGTCCATTGATGAAACTTTGGGCTGTTCCCAATTCTTTGTGATTGTGAACTGTGCCATGATGAACATTGGAGGACAGATGTCTGGTCGTGGTTTGTTTCTTGTCTCTTTTGATTTTGCCTAGTAGGGGATTGCCGGGTTATATGGTAATTTGATTTTCATCTATTTAAGATATCGCCAAATTGATTTCCATAGAGGCTGTACATAACTACAGGTCCACCAGCAGTGGATGAGAGTTCCTTTCTCACACAGCCCCTCTAACACTTGTTGCTTTCTGATTTTTTGAATTGGGCTATCTTTGAGGGTGCTAGGTGGTATCTCATTGTTGTTCTAATTTACATTTCTCTTATGGCTAATGATTAGGAACATTTTCTCTTATGTTTATTGGCCACACAGAATGTTCTTTTTTTTTTTTTTGTGGGCATCACTGCCTCTGGTGGTCGTGGGCGCTACCCAGTGCTGGTCCTGAGAGCTGCCGCTGGATTTGAACCGCCAAGCGCGTGGGCCGCAGTCCTGCACCCAACCACCGGGCTCAGCCCCAGAATGTTTTTAAAGCTTCCAGAGAGATTGCACAGCACATGTCTGGTTAACTGTAAGCAGAACTTCATGACTTCCAATGGCATTTTGAATTGTCAGAAAGTCAAAAAAATGTGAGAAATGACACCTGAGCACAATCCTTTTTCATGTGTATTTATTGACCCAATTTATCTTTTTCCTGGAAATCATATGACCCAAAGAATGAATTGTTTTTACAGCTTAGTAATAGAAAATGTTGCTTTACTTTAGTGACAAGAAATCTGATACTTTGCTTATGCCACTTAATATTAAACTCATCTCCCAGCCCCCTCAAAAAAACTCCTAAACTTTGATCAGATGGATAAAAATTTTGACTGTATCAAATACATTTATTATTATTGACTCTCCTGAACATTGCTCTTATTGAATATTTCTCATAATAATCTCTTACAACTGAGAAAATATGAACACACTACTTCGTAACCTTGAGCACGCTATATATTTTCAGCAAAATAAGTGTGTGAATCTTCTGGGGCAAGATGGCTGAGGGAGCATGCACATAAGGTAGATTCCTTTACCAGGACCCTGAGAAAATTGGCACGAAAGACAGACCAGGTAGTATGCAATCCAAAGTTCCACATGCCAGACACTGCAGGAATGAGCAGAGAGAAAGGAAGGACCAGGAGGCCCACCTGTGGGGTACCCAGCACTCTTCTGCTCGCTCCCAGCATTCATTCCATGACTTTGGACCACATCGGCCTACTTGTGAGGCTCCCATGACCCTCCCGGAAGCTCCAAGCACTCACACTGAGGCTCTGAGCATAACTGGTCCAGCTTGCCGGTTTCATTCCTTGTCTTGGTGGGGTCCTGCGTGGCCCAGCACCCCAACAAGGCCGACCGGCCTGTGAAGCCTTATGCACTGCCAAGAAAGTTTACCATCAAGGTAAGTGAGCTTCAGGTGGCCTCCCGCTCCTGAGTGAAAAGAAGACTCCATCCCCAAAGACCCTCTCATTCTTTTTCTTTCTTTTCCTAAGTATCTAATTTCTTTTGCTTTCCCCCTCCTTTTTCAAACAACAGCTGTTTTTTTCTCTTACCAAGCTATATCTTATCCCCTTTTTTCTTTTATATAGTAAGCTAATTTGCCTCTTTTTCCCTCCCTTTCTCTTTTTCTCCTTCTGTCTCTTTTCTCTCTGTGTTCTCCCTAGTCCCTCCTTCTGGTTTGTGGTCTCTACTATTCATTTACAGCACTGCTTTGCAGAATCAACAACTCCCATACAACCCAGCAGCCCCTTTAATCCTAACAGCTGAAGCAAGTTGCCACAGTAATAGCATTCAATCAACAGGCGCGCGCGCGCACATGCGCGCGCAAACACACACACACACACACACAAGGCAAATGACACTCAAGGTATTTTCAAAAAATCATTTCATTGGCGCTCTTACACTGTTATAACAATCCATACATCAATTGTATCAAGCACATTTGTACATATGTTGCCATCATCATTTTCAAAGCATTTTCCTTCTAGTTAAGCCCTTGGTATCAACTTCTTTTTTTACCTTTCCTCCAATCACCCTAACCCCTTCATGACCCCATGATAAATTATAATTATTTTCATATCTTACACTATCCAGTGTCTTCACCTACATTTATGTTGTTTGTCCCAGGGAAGGGGGGTAGTGATACATTGATCATTGTGATTGGTTTCCCCCTCCCCCACTTCTTCCTTCATACCCTCATGATATCCAAGGAATTTCTTGATAAAGAAAAGGCCCTAAATTTATCCCAGAAAGAAATAAAGAGTATTTTGAAAGAATGAGAGAATATGAGAAGATTGGTGCAGTTTCAATTCTCCAGACTGTTTCCACCAGAGGCAAGTAGCTCTTCTGTGTGCTTCTCGGTCTGGGTGGACAGATCATAGCATGGCCCAGAAATGCCAGCCTTCGAACTTGCACAGTTTCGTCAGTGAAGAAACTGAAGTTGCAGGGGGTCCCGGGCTCATCAAAGGAAGAAAAGGAACAGCAGGGAACAATTGAACATATTGATGAAGTACAAAATGAAATAGACTTAATGAGCAAGCCTGTGAGGAGATTTTGAAAATAGAACAGAAATATAACAAACTCCGCCAACCAATCTTTCAGAAGAGGTCAGAATTGATCGCCCAAAGACCAATTTTGGGGTAACATTTGTCAACCCTCGACAAGTGTCTGCTTTGTTTGGGGAAGAGGATGAAGAGACACTGCATTATCTGACCAGAGTTGAAGTGACAGAATTTGAAGATATTAAATCAGGTTACAGAATAGATTTTTATTTTGATGAAAGTTCTTTTTTGGGCTGAGACCCGGTGACATAAGTGGTTGAGTGCGGGACTGTGGCCCATGGATTTGGCAGTTCAAATCCAGTGGTGGCTCTCAGGAGCAGCACTGCGTAGTGCCTATGACCACCAGAGGCAGTGATGCCCCCCCCAAAAAAACAAACAAAAAAAAGAAAATTCTTTTTTTTCCAATGATTTTATTGGGGGCTCTTACAACTCTTATAACATTCAATACATCATTTGTATCAAGCATATTTGTACACGTGTACACATGTGTTGTACACATATTCATTTTCAAATATTTCCTACTTGAGCCATTGGTATAAGCTCCTCTTTCCCCTCCCTCCCTTTAAAAAATGGATCATTTTATTGGGGGCTCATACAGCTCCCATCATGATCCACACATACATCAACTGTATGCAGGCCACGTTTGCACACTTGTTGCCATCATCACTTTCAAAACATCCTCCCTCCACTTAGGCCCCCAGTACCAGCTCTCCATATTTCCCTTCTCTCACCCCTCCCCCTTGATGAAAATTCTTACTTTGAAAATAAAGTTCTTTCCAAAGAATTACATCTGAATGAGAGTGGTGATGCGTCTTCAAAATCAACTGAAATCACATGGAAATCTGGAAAGGACTTGATGAATCATTCCAGTCAAGTACAGAAAAAAGCCCACAGTAAGAGGCAGCATGAAGAACCTGAGACTTTCTTTTCCTGGTTTCCCGATCATTCTGATGTAGGCGCAGATGAGTTAGGAGAGCTCATCTAAGATTTGGATTGGCCAAATCCATTACAGTACTATTTGGTTCCTGATATGGATGAGGAAGAAGATGATGAGGAAGAAGAAGGTTTAGAAGACATTGATGAAGAAGGGGAAGATGATGAAGGGGAAGAAGATGGAGTTGATGAGAGGAAGAAGGAGAGGAAGTTGAAGGAGAAGATGACTAATAGAACACTAATGGATTCCAACCTTCCATTTTTTATTTTTCTTCAGTCCCTGGAAGCAAGTTTCAGTCTTTTTTTCAGTCTTTTTTTGTTTTTGTTTCTTCCTCTTATGCTCAGCTGCCCTGTTCTTGAGGGCTTTTTTTCTCTTCTCTATACCATGATCCTCAACTTATTGGGGGTGGAGTGGGAATAATACCTGGTGCAGAATACAGTGGAAAAGAATACCTACCCCCTTGTGTTCAAATTAATTTTTATTCCGTTCTGTCTCAACAAAAACTATGGAATCAACACACCACTGTGTTGGCTCTGCTGGCAGCTGGAGGGTGCTCCGTGCCTGTGTATTAGTACATAGAATTCTACAGCTTCTTTCCTCCTTTCTCTGTGTATTGGGTTTGGAGATTATACTGTGTCTCTATGTGAATATGGACAGTTAATATTTACCAACATATATCTGTCTACTTTTTAAAATTTTATTTATTTATTACTTTTTTCCTATTTTTCCTACTTGCTTTTAAAAAAAGAAAAAAGAACTTTAAAAAAGGGGAGGTTATAGAAGGTTAGCAAAGGGTGGGTTTGAGATGTTTGGGTGGGGTAAGTGGGTATTTTGACAGCATGGCTTTTCCTTTGGCATGCTTTATGGACATCCTTGCAGTTTAAGATGACACTTAAAAAAAAATTCTCTCTGAATGATAACTTGAACCCTGCCACTCAATGGGAGAATCAGCAGAACCTGTAGGATCTTCTTTAGAATTGACATTTTCTATTGTAATTTTGTTCCTGTTTATATTTTAATTTTCTTTTTGTTTCACTGGAAAGGAAAGATGCTCATTTTTAAGTGTTAAAAGTGTACAAGTTGCTTTGTTACAATAAAACTACATGTGAACCCCAAAAAAGAATGAGAGAATAACTTATCAAATAGAAAAACTGGAAATCTAACAGCAAATAGAAATCCAGAGGTGAATACTAAGACAACAGACTTAAACAACACTTGAAAAGACCAGAGTAATATGATTGAAGCAAGGGATTGCTGAATTAGTCAATTTGAAGTCAAATTTCTCAACTCCAATTTACAAGAAGTATAATTAATGAAATGAGCAAAGAAATCTGAAGAAAGCCTGAAAATTATGTGAGGAACAATTGGGATTCCAGAATAGAAAGACACAAACAAACAAACAAACAAACAAAACCCCCCCACACAAACAAAATCCACACAGAAAAGAAATCCTAGAAGAAAACTTCCTCACAACTATCCAGAAAGGTGAGATAACTCCAAACAGTATATATCTGAGAAGAAAAGCATCACAATATATTGTAGTCCACACTTCTTTTTTTTTTAACTGTTACAATCAAAACAAGGTTTAATTTTCTACAGATCATGCAGTCATTTGTTTTCCTTAACATTTCTCAAACGTTATTTGAGCAAGACATGTTTTAAGTTTTTGTAGTTGTTGTTTTGTTTTTTGTTTTGGGGGGCACCACTGCCCTCTGGTGGTGGGAGTAGGAGGCCCAGCCTTGCTGCTGGATTTGAACCTCCAGCCCAGTGGGCCACAGTCCCACGCACAACCACTATGCCACTGGGGCTCAGCCCTTGTTTTAAGTTTTTAAAGTAAATTTTATTGGGGCTGTGTTAATCCAAGTAGACTAGAGAAACAAATTGATAGACACGCATATGGATATAAGGAAAAGGTTTATATACAAGAAGAATGGGACATTGAGAAA
Organism: Nesogale talazaci; assembly: GCA_004026705.1. Taxonomy (NCBI): domain Eukaryota; kingdom Metazoa; phylum Chordata; class Mammalia; order Afrosoricida; family Tenrecidae; genus Nesogale; species Nesogale talazaci. The sequence goes on from PVJH01012104.1 coordinate 16,554, forward strand.
GCATCTTAGCCCAGTCCAGCTCAAAGTCATAAGTCCGATATCAGCCCATATGTCCAATACCAGTCTATAAAGTCTCCTTCAGACTCACAGTCACAGGCCAGTGGGTGCAGAATCCCAGCGCTGGCAGGGGTCTCCCCAGGGCTCCTCTCTTCCTGGGCTCAGGGTCCATCAACAGTTTCCAGAGGTGGTAGAAGCAATTCATCGCTTGCAGGAATCTTCACGTAAGCTTCTCCAGCTTCAGAGGTCTGGTTCCATCAGGGTAAGGCCGTGTGGCATCTCCTCTGACTCCTTCAGCTCCTTGGACGCTGCCATCTTGTCTTGTCCATAGTTCATCATCTCTGAGACTAACTCCCAACAACTAGGGAGATAGCTTCTCATCTCCATGAGGGAAATATCGCGAGATTTCCCAGAAGTCTCAGGAGAAAGCCATGCCCACACGGAGGTCTCATTGGCTTCTCCATGGCTATCTCCAGATTAACAGGCTAGACTCCACCACTACATCTTAATCATGAAATTAACATAAGCACATTACTGCCACAGGGGCTCATACAACTCGTATCACAAGACATCAAGACATACATCAATTATATGCAGACCACATTTGCACATTTGTTGTCATCATCATTCTCAAAACATCCTCCTTCTACTTAGGCCCCCTGTATCAGCTACCCGTATTTCCTCTCCCTTTGCACACTCCCTCCCCCATGAAACCCTAATAATATAAAAATTGTTATTATTCAGTCATATCATACACTGTCCAATGCGTCCCTTCACCCACTTTCCTGTTGTCTGTACCCCAAGGAGGAGGTTGTATATAGATCCCTGTAATTGGTTCGCCTTTTCTACTTCACCTTCCCTCCAATCTCCCGGTATCACCACTCTCATCACTGTTCCCAAAGGGATCATCTGTCCTGAATTTCTCATGTTTCCAGCTCCAGTGTATTTCCCCTGGTCTAGTTGGATTTGCATGGTAGAATTGGAATCATGATAGTGGGTAGGAGGAAGCATTTAAGAACTAGAGGAAAATTGCATATCTCATTATTGCTACACTGTACCTTGACTGGTTCATCTCCCTGTGAGCCCTCTGTAAGGGGATGTTGCTTCACCCTGTTGATGGGATTTGGGCCCCCAATCTGTACTTCCTCTCATTTATAATGATAATGTTTTTAGTTCTTTGATGCCTGATACCTGATCCCTTTGACACCTCATTGTTACACAGGCTGGTGTGCTTGTTTATTTTCAAGACTTTAAGACTCCAGACACTGCATCTTTTGATAGCCGAGCACCATCAGCTTTCTTCACTACATTTACTTATGGACACCTTTGTCTTCAGTGACCATGTCAGGAAGGTGAGCATCATGGAATGCCAATTTAATAGGACAAAGTGTTCATACATTGACAAAGTATTTGAATGGAGGTTCAATGCCCATCTCTGTCTTAAGACTAACTCTATAAGTGTATTCACATAGATCTATTTCCCCATTGTTATATATAAATATGTTCACCTATGTACATGCCTGTATTTAGACATCTATAGATGCCTTTTATCATGCCCCCCAGTCCTTTCCTCTATTTCCTTTTACTTTCCTCTTGTTCCACTATCATGCTCAGCCTCCATTTGAGTTTCAGTATTTTCTCTCTGTTGCATTACTCTTGATCAATCCCTCTCAGGTCTCTCACACCCGCCTTGCCTCTGATTTTGGATCTCTTGTTGTTTCCTTGTCCCTGGGCTAGTCAACACCACCTCCTTCCCTCACCTCCCCATCTCCTATGTCCCCCGCTCCCCCGAACCATCAGTCCCATTGTTTTCTCCTCCAGACTTTTCACCCACCTTATTTTATCTAGTTAGACCTGCAGAGATGATGGCATGTACAGAAAATAAACAGGACATCACCAGATGAAGCAACAAAAGAAACCAAAAAGTTGACAGCAACAACAAAACCCCCAATGTCTGGAAAAATATATAAATAAGTAATAAATAAATAATATCAAAAGAAAAACCTGTAAATAGTTCAAAGTCTGGTCATTGACCTCCAGGAGTGTCCCTCAGTTGAATCAGATGGGGTGCCACATCCTGACCCCAAAGTATATCCTTGGCACTCCGTTGCAAACTCCATGCTTTGATCCTCCTGCTGTTCTGCTGTGGTGAGGTCAGACTGGGTGCCTCCATGTGGTGAGGTAAGACTGGGTGCATTCCCGACCCTGCTTCTCCAGTGTTGTCCCTGTAGGGCTTGAGTCAGTAAGGGACACTGTATTTCATACTGGGACTGACCTATGGTCCTCTCTGTGGAATGGCTGTTCTGAGTGGGGAGAACTTTCTCGAGGCTCGATGGGCCAGGATGCATTCTACTCTCTCTTCCTTCCCCTTCATTTGCTCTCATGCACTTTGGTCAGACATGTCCCTCTTCCTGCACTGCAGCCTCAGTGCTGACCTCCAAACAAAATCCCCTGGGGAGAGGGCAGCTGTCCACATCATTGGGATCGGGGATGGGACCCTTGAACCCCTCTGCTGCCTCCCGACTCCATGCTGTCATACTGCAATGACATCCTGAATCTTCAGATTTAAGTTTGGTTCCTCTTTCCCTGTGAAGATAGCAACAATACACTCCCCTTGGGTGGGTTAGTGCCCCATTCCCCCATTACACATCGCCATTTCCCCCTCCCCTATAGTTCAAATTTCTAATGTCAAAAAAGGAGAAAACCTTAAGAGCAACTAGGGAAAAAATAATAGTCACCTAGAAAGGAAAAGCAATAAGAATAAGTTTGCATGTTTCTGCTAAACCATTCAGGCAAGAAGTCAATGGAATGATATATATAAAATCTTGGGGTATGGTGGGGTGGAAACCTGCCAACCAAGAACCTTATATCCAGCAAAATTACCCCTCAAATGCAAGGGAGAAACAAGGTTCTTTCCAGATAATGAGAAAGTAAAAGGATTTGTAAAAATAAGACGAATGCTAGAAAAAATATCAAGAGGAGCTCTTTGGAGGGATAATTAACTACAGCATACATCAAACTGAGATCAACATAACTCAATACCATCACCCAGAAATCAACTCACTTAAATCAGTTCTCAAAACCTCACACGGGGTTTAGAAACTTTGGGAAGTAAGTGTAAGTTATCAGAACAACTGCCTGCAGATTGGACTTATGGACTTGATCTGGACTGGGGTTGGATTTTTTTCTCATATCTTTTTATTTTATTTTTTTGTGGGCATCATTGACTACTGGTGGGAGTAGGAGACCCAGCCTTGCTCCTGGAGAGCTGCTACTGGATATGAACTGCCCACCCTGTGGGCCGCAGTCTTGCACACAACCACTATGCCACCGGGGCACAGTCTGGATCTTTTCTCAATATACAATTACTCTTTGATATAAATCTCTCTCTTACACACAAACCCCCCCCCCCCAAACAAGAACACAACCTTACAAGGCTGAAAATAGCAAGGGACATCATTCTGCAATGAAGACAATTGAAAATAAAATAGAGAGGAGTGTAGTGCCAAACAGAAGTCAGACAGTTTGCCAAAGAGAACAGAATGTCTTAAACTTAGGAAGGAAATAATAAATACCTTTAAAAATGGGCAAAATTTATATAAATAAAAAGAATGAAAATTACAAAAACCAAATAATCAGTAAAATAACAACAAAAGGAAAAATGACCCAAGAACCTATAAAAGGAATTCAGCATAGAAATTTACAAGAAAGTAACCAACACCAGAAAATATAAAGAACCACAGCAATATGACAGCAGCAAATTCATCCTGATCAGTAATGGTACTGAATGTAAATAGATTAAATGCACCAGTCAAAAGACAGAGAGTAACATATTGGATAAAAAACCAGAACTCCAAGAGTGATGATGGCAACAAATGTACAAATGTGGTCTGCATACAATTGACATATGTATTGATCATGATGGGAGTTGTTTGAGCCCCCAATAAAATGATTATAAATTTTTTTAAAAGGTGGGGGAAAGAGGAGCTTATACCAAGGACTCAAGTAGAAAATATTTGGAAATGAAGATGGCAATATATGTGCAAATATGTTCGATACAAGTGATGTATAGAATGTTATAAGAGCTGTAAGAGCCCCACAATAAAATCATTGAAAAATAAAAAGGTCCAATAAAAAAACCAGAACCCAGCAATATTCTGCTTAGAAGAAACATATCTAGGACACAAAGACAGATCTAGACTAAAAATCTTAGTGTGGAAGTATATATATCAAGCTAATGGCATTAAGAAAAAAAACAGGAGTAGCAATACTAATCTGATAAAATAGACTTCAAAGCAAAATCCATTGAGAGACAAAGAAAGGCATTGCATAGTAATTGAAGGTGCATGTGGCAGTCATGTGCTTATGTTAATTTTATGATTGAAATGTAGGGGTGGAGTCTAGCCTGTTAATCTGGAGATAGCCATTGAGTAGCCAACGAAACCTCTATGGCTCATGGCTTTCTCCTGAGACTTCTGGGAAACCTCGTGATATTTCCCTCATGAAGATGAGAAGCTATCTTCCCCAGTTTTGGGGAGTTAGTCTCAGAGATGATGAATCACGAACAAGACAAGATGGCAGCGTCCGAGGAGCTGGAGGAGCCGGTGGAGAGACCATACGGCTTTGCCCTGATGGAGCCAGACCTCTGAAGCTGGGGCGGCCACATGGAGACCTCTTCCAGTGATGAGTTGCTTCTGCTGTTGATGGACCCTGAGCCCTGGAAGCGAGGAGCCGTGTGGAGACCCTGCCAGTGCCAGGATTCTGCATCCACTAACCTGTGACTTCGTGAGTTGGAAGGAGACTTTATAGACTGATTTCGGGCATATGGGTTAATATCGGACTTATGACTTTGAACTGGACTGGGCTCAATGTCCTGTTCTTCTTGTATATAAACCTTTTCGTTATGTCCATATGCTTGTCTATGAAATTTGTTCCTCTAGTCTACCCAACTAACACAGTGCAGTTGAACAGGAAGATATAATAAACAAAACAAACACCTATACATGCAATGGAAGATCCTCAAAATACATTAATAAAATTCTTTTACAGTTTAAGATACTTGGAAAATGCTCCAATAATAGTTGTTGTTCAATGTCATTGAGTTGGTGCTGACCCATAGCGAACCTATGCACAACAGGTTGAAACACCGCTTGGTCCTGTGCCATCCTCCCAAATCTTCCTATGCCTAAGTCCACTCATGCAGCCACTGTGTTAGTCCATCTCCTTGAGGACCTTCCTCTTTTTCCCCACCATACCACTTCACCAAACCTCATGTCCTCTAGGTATCAATCACTTCTGATAAGATGTTCAAAGTAAGACAAAGCCTTGCCATCCTTGCCTCTAAGAAGTACTCTGTTCTTACTTCTTCCAATACATTTTGGTTTGTCCTTTTAGCAGTGCATGGTATTTTCCAGCACCACAATTCAAATGGATTGATTTTTCTATGGTCTTTCTTATTCACTGTTCATGTGATGTAATGAAGAATACCATGTCCTCAAAATAGCATCCTTGCTTTTCAGTACTCTAAAGAGGTCTTTTTGTTGTTGTTCTTTGGACATACTGGTATCTTTAATGGTGTCAGGTAAGTAAGCTATAGTAATACAAACAAATGTTTCATAAAATGATTTATTTACATTATAATGCTAATAGACTACAGTAAGCTCTTAGCTACACTTTCAAGTATTTTTCTTTGACTTCATAATCAACTGATTTCTAACCATCAGTCAGAATTTCCCAAGGATATTGTGTATTGACCCCATACCTAAGCTCACCTTTAAGTTTTTTTCTTCATACTTCAGATGGAAGGACAAAAGTAATGAAAGAGAGTGAGTCATTTCATTATTAAATTCTTAAACTCCTCACAACAGTGCAAGACTGTGAATTTGAGAAGAGCCTTGGAGATCACTTCAGCCAAGCACATTTTACAAATGCATGACCAGACTCCCAAATGAAGGTGAAGGCCATGCCTACAAGTCACCTAGGAGAGCTGAAAGGAGGGGGGTGGGGGTGGTGCTTGTTGTTTTTTTTCCTCCCTAAATAAGAAGACAGGAGTTTTCTCATGATAATTAAGGAATCCAGATGGTCAGATTAGGAAGAAACGAGGAATCAATCTTGTTACTTGTAGATCTAAAGGGCCGGCCAATCTGATGCACATTCCCAAAAGCAACAGCAGAAACTCCAAACAAGGACACATAACTATCAGGATCTATTTCCCTTAAAATATAAGCATCTTGGAAAAGTCAATTTACAAAAACATCATGAATTACATTATTAAAATGAAATTATTCATTCAAGGTGAAAACACCAAACAGCACCAATACCAGTAAGTTGAGAAATACACTATTATTTACAATCATGTCTAATCACTGATAGAATAGAAATGAACTATCACCACTAGCAAAACTATTTAAAACAACTTTTTGACATAAAGTGGTATTTATTTAAAGCAGTCTTAGGCAGCAGATTTACCCAAAGCAACACATCTTTTGATTTCTTGACTGCTACTTGAATGTGGATCCAAGTCAAACAAAATCCTTGACATCTTCACCCTTTCTCCACTTACCATGATGTTATCTATTGGTCCATCTTACTTACATTGAGTTTCATTCTGAAGGCCACAATCCTTCAGTGCTTCAAGGCCTCTTCATTTTCAGCAAGCAAGGTTGTGCCATCTGCGCAGTGTAGGTTTTCAATAAGTATTCCTTCAATCCTGATGCCAGGCTCTTCTACATATAATGCAGCTTCTCTGATGATTTGTTCAGCATACAGATTGAATAAGTTTGGGAAGAGGATGCAACCCTGACATACACCTTTCCTGATTTTAACTAACTGCCTCTTAATCCAGGTCCAAGTTCCTCACGAGCACAATGAAGTGTTCTACAATTCCCATTCTTCTCAAGGTTATCCACAGCTTATTATGGTCCACAAAGTCAAATACCTTTTCATAGTCAATGAAACACAATTAAACATTTCTCTGGTATTCTCTGCTTTGAGTCAAGATTAATCTGACATCAGCAGTGAAATCCTTTGGGACACAGCAAAAGCAGTTCTTGTAGTACCATTTACAGCAATAAATACACACCAAAAGGGAAGAAAGAAACAAAGTCAATCAGTAAATATCTTCAACAATTAAGACAAAAGTAAACTTTCAGTCAGTAGAATAAACAATATATTAGTCACCAAAAATGAGCCAGAAATTATAAAAATAATGGGAAAATCAATAAGCCAATAAGTTGGCCTTTAAATAGAATAACAAAATTGACAAGGCATTGGCTAACTTAATGAAGAAAAAGAAGATACAAATATCATGAATAAAAAATGAAATGGGAGACATAACAACATGAACATTTGAAATAGAAAGGATAATAACACAATACACTGAATAACTAGACTATGACAAAATGGGAAGATGAAACAAAAATGGACAAATTTCCAAAAGTACATTGCTTATCAAAGTTAAAAAAGACTGATATCGAAAACATCAGCAAACCCATAAAAAATAAAAATGATATACGTCTGGTCACTAAAAGACTCCCAACAAAAAGATAAATAAAGGTCCAGATGGCTTCACCAGGGATTTCTCTCAACCATTCACAGTAGAATTGATTCCAATCCTATTCAAAATCCTAAATTTATGAATAAGTATTGCCCAGATACCAAAATGTGGCAAAGACATTACCAGAATAGAAAATTTTAGACCAATATTCTTTCTGAACATAGATATAAATACTCTCAATGAAATTTAGCCAATATAATTTGACAAAATATCAAAACATCACAAACAAATGTGACTTCTATCAGATATTCAAGGATGGTAAGCATTAGAAAACAATCAATGTAATTAACCATATAAATACACAAGTGAAAAGGACTACATGGTTATATTAATTGATACAGAAAGAGTATTGGATCGATTCCAACACCCATTCCTGATTCCAACACTCAATATATAGGGAAAAAAGAAAATTATTTAGTGTAATGAAGGGCATATTTGTAAAATTGACAGTAAATATCTTGCTCACTGGGGAGAAACTGAAATCATTCCAGGATGTTTTCAGATTTGATTTGTGGATGGGAACCAGATAAGAATGCTTCAACTGCCACTCTTATTCAATATTGTGCTGGAAGTCTTAGCCAGAGCTATTAGTAAAAAGAAACCAAAGACATTCAAATTGGCAAAGAAGAAATAAACTATTTGCAGACAATATTCTGTATGTATAAAGCTCCAAAGTCTCAACCAGAAAATTGTCAGAATAATTGAAAAATTCAGGAATGAGGTGTAAAATAAGGCCAACATAGAAACATCAACAGAATCCTTTATAATAATAAAGTGAGCTCTGAAAAGGAAAACAAAGCAAAATGAAAAAAGCAACACCTTTGCTGTACCTACCTAAAAGATGAAATACCTAAGAATAAGTCTAACCAGATAACCAAAGAGTTGTACGAAGACAACTACAAAACACTACTTCAAAAAACCCAGAGACCAGCATAAAGAAGATATCGTGTTCATGTATTGGAAGACTTAACAGCCTGAAAATATGGATAATACCCAAAGCAATTTATAAACGAATGCAATTCTTATCCAGATACCAGCATCATTCTTTAAAGAGATGGAAGAACAAATTAACAGTTTTATATGGAAGGAAAGAGACCCATGATAAGCTGAGCACTACTAAGGAGGAATAAAGTAGGATACTTCTCAGTTTCCAACCTGCAAGCTTACCACACAGCCATGGTAGACAAAACAACTTGCTACTGGTGCAATGAAAAATACACAAAATAGATACCATCAAAATAATCCTATCTACCTACAGACAACTTATTTCTGACAAAGGCCTGGGACACCTTAAATGGAGAAGAGCATGTCTTTTCAACAAGTGGTGTTGGCAAAATAGAATTTCCATAAAATTCCACAGAATTTCATTTCCATAGAAGAATGAAACAAATTCATACATCTACAAAAAGTAGATTAAAGAACTAAATGTAAGCCCTAGAACTGGAAAGATCATCAATCAGAAAAAAGGTACAAATGTAAAGGACCAAATACATGACATAAAAAGTGTCAAATACAATAAAAAAACACATATGCTCAGAAGAAGACAAAATAGATGACTGGGATAGTCTAAAAATAAGATACTTCTGTGCATCAGAAGACTTTATCTAAAGAGTAAAAAGTACTCACAAACTGGGGGGGAATTTGATAATTATGTGGGAAAGAGAAAGACTTCTCCCAGGTTGTCTCCCCAGTGATATGCCAGACATTGGAGGCTGTTTGCTAGCACATGGTGGAAGGTCAGATGCTTAGGAATATTCTCCCAGAAGGCTCTAGCTATTCGGAGTAAGCAGACACCATCGTTTCTCCCACAATAGGTGGGGCTCACTCCTTGCTCTTAGGATAGTGGATTGCTTACCCTGAAAACTTAGACTAAGTAAAGTATCCATCTCTAGGGCAATCAAGGTTAGGTCACCATCCTGAATCTGGGATTTGTCCATCTATCACGTATATACCCCAATCTCTCCCCTTCCTGTTGTGTATGCCCCTACGTCCCCCTCATTACTGTAGTGTCTACAGTATAACCCCTTCCTGTGATATATGTCTTTACCTGTAATTAGGGGGCTTGCATACCCTCCAAGGAGATATAAGCCTTGGTAAGAAAATAAAGCGCTTCTCCTCCCTGGTTCACTCCCTGGCACTCTCCCCTGGCTCCTGCCCCTTCTCCTCTCCCGCCCTCTTGGTCCTTGCTGTGCACAGACCTGCCTGTTGAGATCATGACCATCTAGGAGGTAATCATGCTACCACGAAATGCATCTGGCTTCTTATTTGACTCTCATCTGTTATTCTCTAATGACTTTACTATGACCTATAGATATCTTAAGCATACAATTGTGCTTATCAAACCTCCAATTAGTTGTGGGAGGGCTGGCCTTTCCCCCACACAATGATATATCAGACAAGAGACTAAACACTAAAATCTATAGAACACTGTAACACCTTAATAGGAAAACTATAAATAGTCTGTTTTAAAATGGGCAGAAGACACTAACAGATAATTTGCGATCCTGGTGAAGCCATTTAGGTCACCTGATCAGGTGTCAATTTGAGGATTAAGAGTGTAGGGGTGGAATCTAGCCTGTCAATCTGCAGATAGCCAATGAGACCTCTGTGTGGGTGTGGCCTCCTCCTGAGAATTCTGGGAAATGGGACCGTTCCTTCTTGGAGGAGGAGACACTATCTCTGTTGGTTCACTTCCTTGGAGACTCTCTCCTGATAAGACTTACAATGGGATCCTTCACTGCTGTCCACATCTCTCTGGTCACCAGTGTGTGTCCCACTCAGCAGCTGCTGTTATCCCTCACTCACCTCCCTGCGCATCCCCTGCTCTGTCTGAGACCAGCACTATGTGCTCGTGGATGGGGCTCTGAGGGTATCACTCCCATGTCTGGAGGCATGTAAACTCTCCTTCACCCTTCCAGTAGAACACATAAGACTGGGTCCCTGGCCAGCCTTGGATTGGCAGGAACTTCTTCCATAACCAGCCACCTTGCCTCCAGCTGCCTTTTGTGTCTGAAAGAATTCCTCGGGGAACAAGTACCTTGGCCTTAATCACCATCCATGTCAGCAATAACTAATTTTTAATCAGGTACCCTGACTAGATCACAAAGAATTTAGCAGGTACTTCATCCAGTATCAGTGTATCATGTGTTCCTCCCTACCCAATGAACTCCATAGCTAGCTAATACATACTGTACATTTTGCCCACTTTCCCTCACCAAAAAAAAGCAAACAAATTACAACATAACAGAAACTCACTTTCTGACTTATGACTTTTTAAAAAAGTAATTTTATCAGGGGCTCTTACAGCTCTTATAACATTCAAGACATCATTTTTATCAAGCATATTTGTATACATGTTTCCATATTCATTTCCAAATATTTTCTACTTGAGTACTTGGTGTAAGCTCCTCTTTCCCCCTCCCTATTTTTTATGAATAATTTTATTGGGGACTCATACACCTCCCCTCACGATCCATACATACATCAATTGTATGCTGGCCGCATTTGCACACTTGTTGCCATCATCACTCTCAAAACATCCTCCCTCCACTTAGGCCCCCAGTACCAGCTCCCCAGATTTCCCTTCACCCCTTTCCACTCCCCCATGAAGCTTAATAATTTACAAATTGTTATTACTTTTCATATCGTACACTGTCCAATGTATACTGTCACTCACTTCCCTGTTGCCCATGCCCCAGAAAGGAGGTTATATGTAGATCACTGAAATCGGTTATCCCCTTTTTATTCCACCATTCCTCCATCCTCCCAGTATCACCACTCCCACCACTAGTTCTGAGGGAACATCTATCCTAAATTCCTCATGTTTCCAATTCCAGTGTACATCCCTGGTCTAGTTGGATTTGTCTGGTGGAATTAGGATCATGATAGTGGGTGGGAGGGAGAATTAGGGGAAAGTTGCATATTTCATTGTTACTACACTGTACTTTAACTGGCTCATTCCCTCCCTGCAACCCTTCTGTAAGAGGATGTTGCTTCACCTATTGATGGGTTTTGGGTCCCCAATCTGAACTCCCCATTTATAATGATAAAATTTTAGTTCTTTGATGCCTGACACCAGATTCCTTCAACACCTCATGGTCACACAGGCTGGTGTGCTTCTTCCATGTGGGCTGTGTTGCTTCTGAGCTGATGGCCGATTATTTACTCAAGGCTTTAAGACCTCAAACACTATATCTTTTCATCAAAAGATATGGCCAGGCACCATCAGCTTTCTTCACATTTGCTTATGCACACATTTTTCGTCAGCAATCATATCAGGAAAGTGAGCACGCAATGCTATGCTCTTTAGTCCTTGAAGCCTGATAACTGATCCCTTCGACCCCTTGTGGTCACACAGACTGGTGTGCTTCTTCCATGTGGGCTGTGTTGCTTCTCAGCTACTTGATTGCTTGTTTACTTTCATGTCTTTAAGACCCCTGACTTATGACTTTATAGGACCGGGTAGAAGACGCCTTTGGATTCCCAAGACTGTAAATATTTACAAGAGTATAATGCCTTACACCCACCACCTGAGGGCAGTGATGTCTCCCCCCCCCAAAAAAAAAAAAAAAGAGTACAATGCCTTCTGGAGTGGATGGTGTTTTTGAACTGTAGACTTTTTTTGGGGGGAGGCATCACTGGAACTGTAAACTTTTATGTTATGAACCCAACTTGTATTTATTTGTCTGCTCTTCCTTTCCTTTTCCTTTTAGGAGGCCTGGTGTGTAATGAGTTTCTTGGGCTGCTAACAAGGTCAGCAGTTCAAAATCACCAGCTGGTTCATAGGAGAGAGATAACCTTCTTCTTATCTTTTTACAGCTTTAGAAATCCAAAGGGGGAAACTCTATTCTCCTGTACAGTGTTACTATGAGTCAGAATGAAGTCTGTAGCACTCAATAAATGAATGATTCTCTACCCTTGTTTTTAATCTTTACTTTCTTTGCTTTTCTTCTTTGGTTCTTCTGTTTCTCTCTCTTTCACTTTTCCCCTTCTTTCTTTTTCTGTTTTCACGTGGTTTTCTTTTCTATTCTCTTTTCTCTTTCTCCCTTCTTTCTTCTCCATCGTTTTGCTTATTGTATTCTATTTCCTTTTTATCTACTCTTGTTTTTCCTTCTTGTTAGTAAATGTCTCCCTTTTATTTTGCTATTGTTTCTCATATTTTGCACACATACACAGAGAGAAACACACACATCTGACACATGGTTTTTTTGATACATGTTTTAATTATTTATTTTCTCTGATTTTTCTTCTCCTATCTTATGACAGACAGCAACTATACTTATGTGACTCAGCCTCATCAATACTTCCTACAACCATGCTTATTGGGAAAGAACCACTACTCTTTCCTTCTACAAGATGATTGATAGATAACTGAAACCCAGCCCAGCTGCCTTCATTGTTTTATTTGATCAGCAAGAAGAGAACTGTGCACACACTTACATTCCCTATTCTACCCGTTAGGGGATAGATGATGAGAGACTAAAGCATGATGCAATCATCTATTAGATACAAATTCAGAATAACCAAACTGTCTTCGAGATAACATGAAATTTCTGTTTATAGAAAGAAACAAGATAAAGTGGCTCAAACAAATGACCAACAAACAGAGCCACTAAACCTTTCACAGGAAAAAAAGGCATTGGAGCTAAATGGTATAAAATGTAAATGAGGGCTGAGCCCTGGTGGCGTAGTGGTTGTGTGTGGGACTGCGGCCCATGGGGACGGAGGTTCAATTCCAGCAGTGGGGCTGGGCCTCCTACTCCCACCGCCGGAGAGCAGTGATGCCCAAAACAAAACAAAAAAAACAACGAAAAAAAAAAAAACGCAAAAGAATGATGCCTAGACTCTTTCAATAGATTGATAAAACAAGATCAACAAAACCAAGAAAAACACACAAAAATTTATAAGAATTCAGGAAAACATAATAGGGCAAACTGACAAATAAAAATTAGAAATACAGCAAAGAGAAATCCAGATGATTAATACCAAGATTTCAGAAATAGATAATGGTATGAAAGAGCAAAAGAGTAGAACAAGACAAATAGAAATTCTTTTTTTAATTTTTTTTTTTTTTGGGCATCACTGCTCTCCGGTGGTGGGAGTAGGAGGCCCAGCCTTTGCTCCTGGGAGCTGGAATTGAACCTCTAACCCAGTGGGCCACAGTCCTGCGCACAACCACTATGCCACCGGGGCTCAGCCCGATAAATTGAAATTCTTATTCTTGGGTTTGATGAGAAACGTCTCAATACTAATCTGCTGAGAAATAATAATGATAAAAGAACAAAGATATTCAAAGAAAGCCTAAGAGTTAGGTTTGACAAGCAGAAAGAAAAATGTTTTGTAAATGATGATGGCAACGTATGTACACATGTGTTTGATATGGCGAGATAAATAATCCAGAGGAGAAAACACCAGGACCAATGGTTTTGGGGGGACATAGAAGAGGGAGAAGGTGGGAGAAGGAAGTGGGTGTTAGCAAACCTAAGAGAACAACAGGGATGGTACATTATCGGCGTGGAGACTTCTGGAGCGCCTGGCGGCATGATGGACTTGGTCAGGAACTCGCTGTTCTGAGCTGGAGTCATGGCCTTGGCAGATCTTGAGCCAAGGGGGCAAGGCTCTTCATCTTCAGTTCCCAGCAGCGGGTGTCTCCAGTAGCTGGGCTCTCTCTCCTTCTGCGGACATCCTACTCTGCCGCTCTGAATCTCGCAAGCCCTGTACATGCTGATCATTCTCCAGGAAGACGTCGCCTATGAGAAAAGGGCCTGGGAAGGAGGGAAGTTTGCCCTCCGAGAAGTGACGGAGAAGCCTGTGGATGAGGCTCTATGGGAAGCAAGGTCCAAAGTCATGAAGTATGTGGGAGGCACCAATGACCTGGGAATCGGGATGGGGATGACAGTCCCTGTGTCTTTTGTCCTGTTCCCCGGTAAAGATGGCTTCCTATAGAAGGAATGAAAGGTCTGGGTCCAGATTCCGAACCAGTTCCAGGGGAACCCTCCTGTCCCCAGGGACGAAAGCATGAAGATTGAAGAGGGAAGGCATCACGGTCTATTACACGCAGCTTGGTGGTTACACCAAGGTCAAGGAGGCCGACTACGTGGCTCACGCCGCCCAGCTGTGCACCGCGCTGGAAGGCATGAGCACCTGGTGGGACGACTTCTACTTCTGTGCGGGCTATGATCCTCCCAGGATCGCACTGGGGTCTGGTTGGTGAAGGTATGAGAGGCGCTCGGGGGGCCCAGGACTCCTAGAGTCGCTGCAGCCAACCACAGCCACCCACTCTCCTCCCAAGGCTTTGCATCCCTGTGATTAAGGTCCTTTTCTTGTACACAAGATTAAGTTAGGAAATTCTGAGAGAGACCAGACACCCAGTGGTGTTTCACTAACTCTGTGGATTACTAAAAACTGGCTTTTCTTAAATATAGAATTTGTCATTTTTTATTGGGGGAAAAATGTGGGCATGAACTTTCATCTGTGATTCTTGTAAGTACTATCTACAAAGAAATTTGAAAATAAAGATCTTTGACTTATGAAGCTGGGGGGAAAGAATCAATAATGAGGAGATTGTAGGATGCCTGGCAGAGCTTGATCAAGGGCAAGGTATCCGAGAGGTATTACTGAAACCAGAATGAAGGCTGAATATGATAGACGGACAAGAGGAAAGTAAAAGGAAATAGAGGAAAGAAAAAGGAGGCCAAGGGCATTTATAGAGGTCTAAGTACAGGCATGTACATACATAGATGTAGTTATATATAATGATGGGGAATAGATCTGTGTACATATATTTATATGTTAAGTATTAAGATAGCAGACTGACATTGGGCCTCTACTCCACAGCACTTTATTCTAACAACCTGCCATTCCATGATGCTCAGCTTCCTGACACGATCACTGGAGACAAAATAGGTACATAAGCAAATGTGGTGAAGAAAGCTAGTGATGCCTGGTTATCAAAAGATACAGCATCTGGAGTCTTAAAGATCTGAAGATAAACAAGCAGCCATCTAGCTCAGAAACAACAAAGCACACATGGAAGAAGCACATCAGCCTGTGTGAAAATGAGGTGTTGATGGGATCAGGTATCAGGCATCAATGATCCAGAAAAAAAACTCATATCAATGTGAATGAGGGGTGAGTGAAGAGTTGATCTCCAAAGCCCATCTGTAGACAATTGGGCATCTCCTTACAGAAGGGTCACAAGGAAGAAATGAGCCAGTCAGAGTGCAGTATAGCACCAAGGAAACATACAACTTTCCTCTGGTTCTTTGATCCTTTCTCCCTCTCCCCCCAGCTCCCACCCCCGCTGTCATGACCCCAATTCTACCTTACAAATCCAGCTAGACCAGAACAAGTACTCAGTAACAGATAAGAGTTGAAAATACAGGGAATCCAGCACAGATAAACCCCTCAGGGCCAATAATGAGAGTAGCCTAAGCAGAAGGTTAAGGGTAAGGTGGGCTGAGAGAAGGAAAACTGTTCACGATGATCTACGTATAACCCCCTCCCAGGGGAACAGACAGTAGAAAAGTGGGTGAAGGGAGACATCACATTTGCCAGTGTAACACGTGAAAAAGTAATAATAATTTATAAATTATCAAGGGTTCATATTGGAGGGAAGGAGTGGGGAGGGAGAGGGGAAAATGAGAAGCTGATGCCAAGGGCTGAAGTAGAAAGAAAATGTTTTGAAAATGATGATGGCAATAAATGTACAAATGTACTTGACACGATGTATATATGGATTGGATGAGCTGTATGAGGCCCCAATAAAATGGTTAAAAAACAGAATTAGGCTTGACACTGACAAAAGGAAAAACATCTGGGTGGTAAAAGTGCCAGAATATGATGAAAAAGTAAATAATATAGAGAGAAAATTGTCAAAAAAAAAAAAGAGAGAGAGAGAGAGAAAGTTGTTAAAGAATTGTTGGAATAGAGGCTGAGCCCTGGTGGCGTAGTGGTTGAAGTGGGGACTGTAGCCCACTGGGTTGGCGGTTCAAATCCAGCAGAAGCAAGGCTCAGCCTCCTGCTCCCACCAGATGGCAGTGATGCCCTCCCCCCCCAAAAAGAAACAAGAATTGTTGGAAGAAATATCCTCACATGAAAGATGAGAAGATAGATATTCAAGAAAATAAAAAGCTCCAAATAAGATAGATCCCCAAATAAAATCACCACAACATATCATAATCATCTTTTTGAACCAAAGAGGAGAAAGTAATCCCCAAAATAGATAAGGGAGAACTAAATTACTTTCAAAGGGAATCCAATAAAATTAAGCTTTGGTATTTTTGATACTTAGGTTTTTGTGTCAATTTGGTTGGGCAGGCTTCTCAGTAGTTTGGCAGTTGAAGCCTCCCCCATGATGTAGTCTAGCATAATGTGACGAACTCTATGATATGATCTGCTATGAGCAACTGAACAGTTGGGGGAAGATAAGAGTGGAGTGTTACCCCCTGGATTGTCCCAGACCTAATGCAATTGGAAAGAAGTTTCATGAGGGGTCTGACTTAGTCCATATGAGTTGAAACTGTGGGGATAGTCGCTCTCTTCTTGCTGGTCTGGAACCTGCACCTTTCTTATCATCTCTGGATAATCTGGACTTTAACCAATGGCCCACCAAATTCCCTGCTGTAGTAGTTAGATATTAAGTCAATGCAACACTCCTGGCTAGGTGCAGAGTTCCACCTGTCAATCAAGTGGTAACTTGCCAACACCTCCTAGGCAGTGTGGCCTTGTATAAGATTGAATGGAGACTATTTTTATCATATTGCTTTCCTCCTCACTAAAGCTCTGTGTCTGCCTTCAGAGGTGGCTCCATGGGTGTTCCTGAGCTGATGGTGCCCTGCCATGCTTCCACTGACCTTGGATCTATGGGACTCTGTACCAACCAACCTGTGATCTCCCTGCTTCCCACTTCACCTTTTCACACCAATGGCCTGTAGCTACAGGAGTCTGAATTGGGCCCTGGCTAGATTTGATCTATGGAATTGAACCGGGCTGGCATGTCTGCTTGATGTAAAGTTTTTTCTTGATATAAAGTTCTTTCTTTCTCTCTCTCTCTCTCTCTCTCTCTCTCTCTCTCTCTCTCTCTCTCTCTCTTTCTTTCTTTTTTGGCATCACTGCCCTCTGGTGGGAGTGGGAGGCCCAGCCTTGCTCCTGGAGAGCTGCTACTGGATTTGAACTGCCAAGCCAGGGGGCTGCAGTCCCACACTCAACACTATGCCCCCCGGGGCTCAGTCCTAAAGTTCTTTCTTGTACATAGATAAGTATCCCTAGTTGTTTCTCTAGACAACTCAGCCAAGCACATCTGTCAACCTTGAATTCAGTTGATTTTGATGCCTGACCTGGTCTCTTGGATTCCTCTGACCCTGCCTCCACTGGCCTTGGGCCTTCCTTGTTCTGAGTTCATCTTTTCATCTTCCTGCTTCTGGTTTGTCACTCATAGCAGCTACCTGAGTCAAGAAAAATGTCCAAGGTTGGATGGCTCATATGGGCTGCTCCTTGAGGCAGAAATAGAGTTCCATCAGACTGAAAAGTAGAGGGGAAGAGTTTCTTCTTTATAAGAGGACTACATCCCCAAGGAGGCATCATGAGGCTTTGACTTGATTGACAGAATGAACTGCACCCCCACACTGTCATGGAAATCCATGGTACTTTCTTTCTATCTCTTTTTTCTCCATGGTACTTTCAATAGTCTCCTCCAGCATCATAGTTCAAATGCCTTGATTCTTCTTTGGCCTTTCTTATTCAATGTCCAATTTTCAAATGCATATGAGGCAATTGAAAATATGGCTTTAGTCAGGTGAATCTTAGCCCTCTAAGTAATATCCTGGCTTTCAACAGTTGACTGCTGTTTCCTTGACTATGGATGCAAGCAAGACAAAATCCTTGGCAACTCAAATATTTTCTATGTTTATCATGATGTTACTATTGATTCAGTTGTGACAATGTTCTTTTTAACTTTGAATTGTAGTCTGTCCTGAAGACAGCAATCCTTGATATTTCATCAGTAAATGCTTCAAGTCCTCCTCACCTTCAGCAAGCAAGATTATGTCACCTGCACATCACTGGTTGTTAATAATCCTTCTTACAATTCTGGTGCTGTATTCTTCTTCATATAATTCAGGCTCTCTGATGATTTGCTCAACATACAGATTGAATTATATGGTGAGAAACTACAACACCTTTCCTGATTTTGAGCCATACAGCATTTGTACCACCTCATAGAGCAAAGAGATGCAAAAGCAGTGGCTTACAAGATCAACCATTGTGCTGGAATAATGACCAATCAGGATGCAAGAATATGGGTGGGACCCAGAGCCCATTGGGGATCATTGGACATTTCTGAGCAGGAGGATCACCAGAAAAGAAGATTGGAGGCAGTTTGGCACAGAAGAAACAACACCCCTCTGTTCTTTATGCCCCTCCCCTGCCCCCACTATCAGAATCTCAGTCCTACCTTGCAAATCCTGCTAGACTGGTGTCCATACACTGTTACAGACTAGAGCTTTCAATATTCGGGATTCATGAGAGACACACGCCCTTAGAAACAGTAATGGGAGAAATTATTCCAGGAAGATAGGTGAAGGAAAGGGGGAGCAAGAGGGGAAAGGTGGAATGGGTAGCAAAGGTGGCAGAAAAACCCTCCTCCGAGGGGACAAAAACCAGGATAGTAGATGAAGGGATAGAATAGACAGTGAAAGATATGCATAAATAATAATAGCAATAGATAATATATAAAGGGTTCTGACATGATCACTGAAGACAAAATGGGTACATAAGCAGATGTGGTGAAAACAGTGGATGGTGCCCAGCTATTAAAAGATATAGCGTCTGGGTCTTAAAGGCTTGAAGTTAAACACGAGGTCACCCAACAGTGAAGCAACAAGCCCACACAAAGGAAGCACACCAGCTGGTGTGATCATGAGGTGTCAGTGAGACCAGGTAGCAGGCCTCAGAATATTCATCGCAAACAACAAGCAAACAAAAACACATTGGTGAGAATGAGGGGGGTTGAAGTGGAGACCCAAAGTCTATCTGTGGACAATGGAACATCCCCCCCACAGAGGAGTTACAGGGAAGCGATGAATCAATTAGGGTGCAGTAGAGCACCGATGCATGACGAAAAGAAACTTTTGAGGTCTCACCTCTCCTGGGAGCATGTACATAGGTATAGGTAAGAGATAAAGTTCCCAACACAGGGAACCTAGGAACAGGAATGGGAATAACGATACCGAAAGGGTAGAGGATGGGGAGAGGAAGCTTGCTGGGGAGGAAGGGGGTACCAATCACAATGAATGGCACATAACCACAAACCTCCTCCAGGGGGGAGAACCACAGAAATCAGAGGGGAAGAGAGATAGCTGTCAGTGTGAGCTATGAAAACAATAACAACCTATAATCTATCAAGGGACCAAGAAGGTGGGTGGGGGGTGGGCGAGAAAGCGGAGCTGACCCCAATGCTTCAATAGAAAGTGAATGTCAAGAAAAGAACGAAGGCAATATATGTACAAATAAGTCTGATGCAATTGATGTATGGATTACAATAAGAGTTGTAAGAGCCCCCAATAAAATGATCTTTTTAAAAAAATTATAAAAGGTTTGTGGGAGTGGTAGGATGGGGAAGGGAGGAAGTAAAGAGGAGCTGTTATCAAAGGACTCCAGAAGAAAGATAATGCTTTGAAATTGTTGATGTCAACATTTGTACATGTCCACTAGATATAATGGATGTATTGCTTGTTATATGTAAGAGCCTTAAATAAAATGACTAATTCATTAAGAAAGAAAAAGAATATGGGTTAAGTGGGAAAGCAGGTTAGGAACTGAGGCAAGCCAATGGAGCCTGGCCACCTGACCCTTGTAAAGTCCAACATCATACCCCTAGATTGTGTCATTTTCCTCAAATCATGAGGTGATCAGCTTCATGACTGACGTGTGCTTTGCTTATTGAATCTTTGGTCTGCTTACTGTCTTGTCTGGATGTTTTGTGTGCCCCCCTCTGTTTTGGTGGCTGTTGTATGCAGGTTGTTGAATAAACAAAATGAGCAGAGACGGAGTACAGCTCCAAGAGATTTATTGAGCTCAGACCCAGACTCCGTGCTGAAGGGGTCACACCAGACTCTGTCTAGTACCGAGTGTGGACTCTGGCTTTCACTGGGACAAGCTTTTATAGCACACACAGGTATCTTTTTCCCCCAATGATTTTATTGGGGGCTCTTTCAGCTCTTATAACAGTCCATACATTATTTGCATCAAGCATATTTGTACACATGCTGCCATCTTCATTTCCAAATATCTTCTACTTGAGCCCTTGGTATAAGCTCCTTTTCCCCCTTCTGGTATCTTTTTTTTTAAGGCAAACTTTGCATTATCTTTAGTTTGCAGTTTTTATTTTTCCAAAAAGCTGCTTATACCCGCATGTGATTTTTCTACAGGCTACAGTGTACAAAAGCGGAATATCTAGCAATAAGGCTGACATTTGCAGAAGCTTGGCTACATCCCGGTGTCTACTATTCTTATTTCAGACTCAGGCTCACTCTAACTTCCCCATCACAGGGGCAAACCACTCAGGAGAAAGCCACTTGCTTTTCCAAGAGGAAGGAAAGCCTGGAAACGTTGACTTTTGACTCTTAAAACACCTGTTCTTGTTATGTTGGGTGAGCTATTCAGACAGTTGGCCTCACATTGCCCTTACTGTTTCTTCTCTACCTCTAGCTTTGATGGGAGGAGCCCTGGGGGGAAAGTAGTAAGTTCCTCCTTGGGCCACCGTCTGGTCAGTCATTTGAAACCATCAGTGGCTCTGAAGGAGGGACATTTCATGAATATTTAATCATATTTTAAGATTTGATTATTGTTTTTAGCAGCTGTAGCTTTGACTAGCTGTCTCCTTTTTTCCCCTCTAACTAAAACACACATCCCCCTTTCTCCCTAGATTATGGCCCAGGTGTTTGAATGTAATGAGTTAGTGCTGTAAATAATTCACTGTTGCATTGTTAATCTACACTGACAATAAAGAACCAACCAAGAGAAAAAGCAGATACATCAATGTCCAACACTCAAGAAAGATGGATTGAATTCCCAGAGGGGAAAGCCATAAACTTTAAGAATCTAACAAAGCAATGTATTGACGCCTAAAAAAGCATAAAAGACCCAACTGTCAGAGAGGGAGCGGCAGTGTTAGAGAAAAGTCTTGCTATCTTTTCAGTTCCGGTGGCGTAGTGGTTGTGTGCGGGACTGTGGCCCACTGGGCTGGCGGTTCAAATCCAGCAGCAGCTCTCCAGGAGCAAGGCTGGGCCACCTACTCCCACCAGAGGGCAGTGATGCCCACCCCCCAAAAATAAAAACAAATAAAACATACAACGATTCTCACCCTGTGATTGACTAGCCGCTGGTAGCCAGACATTTAGTGCACTTTCACCTCTGTTGGAGAAAGAAGAGACTTTCCACTCCATGAAAAGTCGCAGCCTCAGAAGCCCACAGCGGCAGGTTTACCCTGTTGTACATGCTCACTGTGAGATCGAGTCAACTCGTGGCAGGGAGTCTTTTCAAGCTTCCATGGAAGTTGGGGCAACCCACACAGACCATTGTCCCTAGGGGTCCTTTTAAACCATGAGTCTTAGGGGACGATTAGTAGCTAAAAGTCACTTTGATACCAAGTGTTAAGACATATTTGGCGATGGAAAGAAAGAAGGCAAAGGTAGAAAACCATTTCAAAGGGTTATCTCAGTGCTCCTGGGGGAGGTTCATGGGTCCCAAATTGGGGCCAGAGAAGTCTTCTGTCTGTGAGGGAGGTGAGGAGTTTTATAGCTCAGGAATTTTCCACTGCAACTTTGTTGTCTGCAGCTCTGGGGCTAGTAAGCACCACTGCTCTGCACCTGGGATGGAAGGCCACCCAATTGGGGTGGGGGGGGTGAGATGGGGGGAGAGAGTCCTGGGCTCTGACAGCAGCCTTGAAGTGTTTTCACCAGCTCTGAGTATCTCTTCACTCACCTGCGCTGCCAACTCCCGCTTCTGTCTGATACCAAGGGCTCAAGTAGAAAGAAAATATTTTGAGAATGATGATGGCAACAAATGTACAAATGCGCTCGACACACTGGATGTATGTATGGATTGTGATAAGAGTCGTACGAGCCCCCAATAAGATGATTTTTTAAAAAGTCATTGTGCATCAAACAATGGCCCAGAGAACCCGGCAAAGCAATTTTGTTTTGAGTATTATCCCATTTTGCAGAATTCAAATTGTTTAGAGAAACTAAAACCAAATAAACTCACTCATTGTTAGCAAGTCTCTTCTGACTCAAAGTGACCCACATGGAACTGCCCTGGTGGGCTTCCAAGTCTGTAAGTCTTTACATGATTAGAAAGACACATCTTTCTCCTTCTGATGACAGGTGTTTTTGAACTGCTGACTTCGCAGGTGGCATTCCGTCATAACCACTGCACCACCACAACCATCCCCAAAGAAAATCCACCCGGATGCTTAAGTGTAAGGTCGTTCAATAATCACATTATTTTGTCTCTAAACTATGCTACGATAGCCTTTTCCCTCCCTGATACTACATTTTAAAGGGCTGAGCCCCAGTTGTGTGTGGGACTGTGACCCACTGGGTTGGAGGTTCAAATTCAGCAGCAGTTCTCCAGGAGCAGGGCTGGGCCTCCTACTCCCACCACCAGAGGGCAGTGATGCCCCTCAAAAGTAATCCATTTCAAAACTAGATTTTAGAAGAGATATTATTCCAGTTTGGGGCATTTTTTTCTAAGCGTGGGAAGAGGAGACCAAATAGTTCCTCCAACATGACTTTGCGCTGCAATTTTTCTAATTTGGTTTTATAGAAACAGGGTGTAGAAGATATTCTTTTTTGTTTGTCTTTTTGTTTTGTTTTGGGGCATCACTGCCCTCTGGTGGTGGGAGTAGGAGGCCCAGCACTTGCTCCTGTGGAGTCGCTGCTGGAATTGAACCTCCATCCAAGTGGGCGGCACGCAGTCCTGTGCACAACCACTTCTGGGCTCAGCCCAGAAGATATTCTTATATTGATCATTCAAAGATTGTCCACAGAAATTCATGATGAGGAGAGGAAAAAGTATGTAGACCATCTTTCTATTTTGTTTATCTCTGAGAGGTGATTTAAAATTTTTGGTTGGTGAACTAGGGACTGGAATTCTGCCCTGGAGGTGGAGGACTATTAGCATATTTTAAATAGACTCCCCTGAATTATCTTGCTAATCATGTATTTTTATTTATTTACTTTGTTTTATTTATTTATTTATTTATTTTTTTAGGCATCACTGCCCACAGGTGGTGGGAGTAGGAGGCCCAGCCTTTGCTCCTGGGAGCAAGAATTGAACCTCCATCCCAGTGGGCTGCAGTCCTGTGCACAACCACTACGCCACTGGGGTTCAGCCCTAATTATGTATTTTTAATGGAATTTCTTTTCTGCTCTTGGAGATTCAGGTCTCATTATTTACGCTACCTGGATTTTAGATGTATTAGAGCATTTTTCAAATAGGAGAAAGGCTTGGTCCTCTGGCCTGCCTGATTTCATCCAAAAATATTACATGTTGAGGAGACATGAATGGAATTCAATTGAAATGCTACTAAAATATATTGAACTTTACTCTGAACCCACTTGACCTAAATTAAAGGAACTTCCCTCAGAGGGCAGAAGCAGGTGACAGTTATCCCATCATCACGGTGTTTGAGACCATTGAACTTTGTTCAGATCTCTATAGTTTTTGAGATTGCTTGACATTAACAACTTGGTTTTGTGGTGTTGGTCCTGTGCCTCTAGATCCTGCAGATAATTTTTTCCCAATCATTTTATTGGGGGCTCATACATCGTTTTTCACAATATATAAATAAGCATACTCGTCAAGCACCCTCACATGTCCACTTCTATTATTGTTCTCCAATCGTCCACCTTTTCCCTTAAGCCCCTCGTACCTGCAGATAATTTTGGGTTTGTCATCCACAAGCTCTACCTGTACAATGCATAAGGAGCCAGAAATAAATCTCTCTCATTCACACACCACAAGAAAGAGTTAAGCCAAAGATGTGTTTTAGCAAAGGGTCACTTCAAAAGGGAATACACTGGTGCCTCTCACCAGAAGAAAAAGACTCTGAAATGGAGAAACCCTTTGTGTTATTGAAGGGCACTTTCAAAGACAGAAGCCTCTTTCTAATTATTTACTGTTTGTCATCAATTTTTCTATATACTTATTTCTAATTTATCTCAGGTTACAATTTTGTGTCAGGATGTCTTGAGTCATATCACAAACTATAAATTCGGGTAAGAGAGTTCAGGATGCCCACCCAACCTGACCTCAATATTGAGACATTGACTAGGTCTGGTATCGCCAGTCCCATTTTATAACTTCCTACTCAGTGGGATGCTTACTCTCTCAACAACCAGAATGCTAATTTCTTGCAAGCAGAGGGTCTGTTTCCTTAGAAATAGAGGATTCTAAATAACCCTTGTGGTGTCGTGGTTAAGTGTTGGGCTATGATCTTCCAGGCCAACAGTTTGAAACCACCGGTGTCTGCACAGTGGTTCTTTGTAAGTGGAGTGTTCATTCTCTTGGCAGGCAGAAGTCCTCACCCTTTCCATTCAGGTTGATTATATATTTGCTACTCACTTTCATTTTCTCTGTTTTTGTGTTATATGCCTTCGGTGCTGTAGATGAATAGCTTTGCGTTATTGAATGAGTGAAAATGAAATCGTTGTTTTGTGCCTAGTCCTCGTTTACAAAAAATTAGTTTTGTTCTATCATTTGTTTTATTAATTTGAGTAAGTGAACCTTTCCTTGTATTTTAACTGAAAAGCTTTCCTTTGTAATTTTCACACTGGTATTTTAAATTTCTTATGCTAGCTAGATTAATGTTATTATTATTAGAATTACTGAATGATGTATGGAGGTCACTTATGATGTGACTTCCCAGGAAGCTACTATCTGCCTATGAAGTGAGCCACATACATAGAGGAAATATAGGCTATAAATGAATTGGACCTCACACTTTGAGATGTCGGGCCTAATCGAGGAACAAGTAGTCCTTATGCTATGGCCCTGCTCTATGAGATGATCGTTGACGATGTGGGTGCTATAGTAAGGTGTCGTGAAGGATCAGATGGGTATGTCCTTGATGGGAACTGGGGTACTAGGGTCCCCCGAGGAGTTCTGGTGACATAATAGCTACTTGGACTGCAATCCACAAGGCCAGCACCTTGAAACCACCAGGCGCCCGGCAGGAGAAAGGACCCTGGGACTTTCTGCTCTGCTAGACAGTTGCCGTCTGAGAAACTGGCACGGGCAGTTCTGTCCTGTCCTGTAGGGCTGCTGTGAGTCATTCTTGCTGCAAGGGCAGGGTGAGAGGGTCTCGCCGTCGTGGGTTTGACCTCCATCAAGGTGGTCGGAGGCTCCCAGAATCAATCCTGTGGGCTTTCCTCATCTAGGATGACGTGCAGATGTACCTATCATGGATCCTTTCCTCTTCTCACAGTCCTGTCTTGACTATGAAGACTTGGCTTGCTGCCAATCATGATTTTCTAATGAATTTGTTTTATTTTTCACGCTTTCTAATTTAGTCACCTGGCTGTGAATGCATCGGACATATTTATGGCCTCATGGTCATGGTCTCCCTCATCTGGATTTGGTTTTTGTTTTTATCTTGCCTTTGTCCTGTGTAAAACGGAATAATGGGGCTTTTCCCCTGACTGGCAGGGGAGGCTACACGGCACCTGGAACTCCTGTAGAAGAAGGGAACCAGCAGGAGTTGGTCAGAGCTCTGGCAGCCTTCTCTAACAGTCCGGGAAGCTGAAAGTCCTTGAATGGGTAGGCACGGTCAAGCTTACCAAGCTTAAAGAGCTTGTTCTCTATGACGAGAAATGGTTCTACATATGAGCTGCTTCCACAGCGCGGTATCTTCAGGGAGGCACTGGGGTCTGCTCCATGACCAAGATCTACGGGGGAGTGGGGGTGTGTGGAGCGGGAGAGAAGCGGTGTCAGGCCCAGCCATGTGAGCCGGGGCTTCATGAACCTGGCCCGCTGGGTCCTTCAAGCCCTAGAGGGGCTCAAGATGGTAGAGAAGGACCAAGGCGGTGGCCTCAAACTGGCATCTCAGGGACGTAGAGAGCTGGACAGAGTGGCAAGACAGGTGATGACTGCCAACAAGCAACATTAAGACAAATGATGCTGGGTTAATAAATGGCCTCATTTATTAAAAAAATATGACTTAATAAAGGGACCTCTATAATTTATATCTGAACTTGTGGCCATTTTCCTTAGAGTACTGGCCACATAAGTCAGACCTCAACCACGAAGCAGCCAGGGGACCAAAACCCCAGAAGCTACCCGGTAAAATTAATCTGATGTTATACAATTATGAGATTAAGGAGGCATAGCAAAATTATGCATTTAAATTAATTAAAAGAAATATATATTTTGCTTTTGCAACTGGGAATTATTTTTCTTATTTTTGAATTTTATACTAAATAACCCAAAATGCCAAATCACAGTCATTAAGCTGATTCCTTCTCATAGCAATCCTATTTAAGGTTTCGGAGACTGTGAATCTTTTTGGGAGCAAAGGGTTTCATCTCTCTTCTGTAGAGTGGCTGCTGGGTTTGAACTGCCAACCTTATGATGAGCAGTTAAACACCTAATGCACAGTGTCCCCAGGCTTTCTTCATTTGTTAAAATACATTTGTTTATGTCTGAGGGAAAACAACTTTGTTTAAAAAACTTGATGATTCTAAAATGACCAATGTAGAGAGGAACATCATAAAGGAGAAAAGTAGATTTTCTGATAAAATATTTTATTGGGCAGACAGCAAAGCATACTTTTCATTTTGCTATGGGTTCTTTCCCCTCTCCCCCCTCCCCCCTTGCTTGATCGCTTTTCTAGCTAGACATAGAACAGGGCTGTATCAGGATATTTACATATGAACATGATCCTCACAAAGCCCTGTCTACTTGGACCCCAGCTATGCAAAACAATGGACTTCAACTAGTTCAGTCACCTCTCTTAGTAAGGATTAAAGAAGAGGCAGTGTGAGTTGAGACAGTAAGGTCTGGTCCAATACTCCGTCTGGCGAGAACAGAGTTAAACAAGATTCCTCCTTAACAGCCACGACGATAAGACCCGTCAGTTCCTTTTTTATCCAGGGGACAAGGATGGTGTCCCTTTTCTTTTTGAGGTAGGTGCAGTCTTTGGGAATGCAGCAGCACTTCTTAGTAACCATGGGAACCATATTGGCATGGCAACCAGGCAACTATTGAAAGACAACTGTGGTGAGGAGGAGGAGAGCAGAGGGAAGCAGTCTGGTGGAGGAAGGAGAGAGGAGGCGGGGAGAAGCCACATTCTTTCAACTGAAAAGAGAAGTGGAGGAAAGATGACCCACTGGACCTCAGGTTTGTGGATAATTCCTCTGGTGAATTCAATCTGGCTCTGTAATCCAATGCAGGAAGGCCACAGACACAGTTATAAACCAATCAGAGCACTCAGACCTAAATCTGTTGGTGTTTTTCTGTTCCAAAGTATGACTCAGCAGCACCAGAAAAGGACTAGGAGCTGGAAAATACATAACAAATTGGAGTGGAGGCAAAATGTCACTCGACTTTCATTTGGCTTTGAGAGTTCAAGCACTTCTTGTTAAAGATATCTACAGATGAGGATGTTTACAAGAAGTGCCTAAAATAAGAAATATGTTGTTGCAATAAGATTGAGGAAGACTGCAAATACAGTAAAAGCAAAACCAAATGCAAACAAAATCCCACTATAAAAAGGGAAAGGTCTGTGCTGCTTCTCCTTTAGAGTGAGTAGCAGGGCAATGAGCCACAGCCTTTCAGTCAGCCCTTTCAGATGTTTTTCAGAAATCCTTATCATTATTGATTTCTTTGATAGATAGTATGTGAAGTGGGGTGAGTCTGATCTTCCAAGTTAGATAACTCAGGGCTACAATCCATGCAATACAAAACTGCAAACCTGAAGTAAATCATTCTCTTATGCGAGTTCTTTTTTTGATCCAGAAAAAGGTAACAGCAATTTAGCCAGAGTTACATTACTTTAGCATGCGGTGCTTTCCTTAATACAATCTTTATGGGTATTAGGCTCTGGATTGTCAAGAGCAGGCGTCAGCAAACTTCTGTGACAGAAGAACGAATTAAAAAAAAATCATTTCATTGGGGATCATACAACTCTTATCACAATCCATGTATACATTCATTGTGTCAACTGCATTTGTACATTTTCCCCATCACTTTCTTTTTGTTAAATTATTTTTTATTATTTTATTGGGGGCAGCTGAGCCCCAGTTGCATAGTGGTTGCACATGGGACTGCGGCCCACTAGGATGGAGGTTCAATTCCAGCTCCATAGGAATAAAGGCTGGGCCTCCTACTCCCACTACCAGAGGGCAGTGATGCCCCCCCAAAAAAGTATTTTATTGGGGGCTCATACAACTCATTACAGTCCATCCATCCATCCATCCATTGTATGTCAAGCACATTTGTACATTTGTTGCCATCACCATTCTCAAAACATTTGCTATCCACTTAAGTCCTTGATATCAGCTTCTCATTTTCCCCCTCCATTCTTGTTGCCCCCTCCTTCATGAACTGTTGGTTATTTATAAATTATTATTATTTTGTCACATCTTACACTGTCTTATGTCTCCCTTTACCCACTTACCGTTGTCTGGACTCCAAGGAGGAGGTTCTATATAGATCCTTATAATCAATTGTCCCTTCAAGATCCCAATTCTACTTTACAAATCTGGTTAGACCAGAGGAAGTACACTGGTACAGATCAGAACCGGAAACATAGGGAATCCAGGACAGATTAACTAATCACTAAACCAGTACAAATGGCTCGGTTCAACTCACTTGCCTGGGACACCTAGTAGACTGGCAGTCCTTGGAGTCTTGAGGGGCACTGAGTAGTCCTCTGTAGAGCAATTGTGGCAATTCTGGCCACAAGCAGCAAACAGCAAAGCAGGTCACCAACGGTCAGTCAGATGACAGAGTTCAACATCCCCAGCTCAAGAGATGTGTATTCCAGGAGCGTGGTGAAGCAGGGGTTGAAGGAACCTCGACTCACAGTAACACAGGCCACCAGTTAGGTGTCCCAGGGGAGTAGTGTCACTTGGAGATCGAGGCACAGGATGAACAAGGCAGTTGGCTGGTCCAAAGATCCAAGAACAAGAGGGCAAGGACGGGGCTCACCAAACCACTTCTATCTCTGTCCTTCAATTGATCTTATGTGTGTTCCTTGGCCATGTTGTCACAACAGACCTACCTATCTTCTTTGGCCATGTTGGCACAACAAGCTTACCTATCACAATCCACCCCTTGTCAATGTGGTCGTACATGATAGGTAGAGCTACCTGCTTCTACTATCCATTCTGTATTACCTTTGCCCTCAGCAATCACATCAACTGGTTGTGGTTTTTTCCCTGGTGGGGTGACCCAGACCTTCATTCCTCAGGGGTCTAGTTCATTAGATGTCCTGTCATGATGGGGTTGCTGTAATTTACCATTAACTTTTATCATAGGGCATGGTAGCACTAGGAGTCGGTCTATGGGATCTTTTGGATTCCAGATATATTCCTCTTTACCCCCATTATGTAACACCAGTCCAATTTCTTCTTGATAATCTGGAACAATCACACCACTCAGTACAGTGACACCCTTCCTGATCTGTTGATCCAAAGGCATGAGAAGCCCAAAGTGGCCAGGGGACATTCTCAGCTGCCAGTTCAGTGGAATCCGTGCTGTGTTTCCAGGTGGGAGAGTTCCTTCCTTCAGGACCAGGACCTCCAGTCCTGAAGAACATAGGGTTGCTGGGACAGGGAGCAAAAATGCTGCAAGTAAGTCACCAGGGATAACAGTGAGTGGTGCCACTCCAATTTCCACCCCTTGGTTCCTGAACCCATGAATCCTGGCTATTGGAGACACAGCACCATATATTGGCTGCTGGTTTGAAGTGTATACAGCTTCCTGGAGAACACTGCCTAAGTCCTGCAAGTTGTTGCCACATAGTTGGCATTGCAATTGTGTCTTCAGGAGCCCATTCCATTATTATGTTAGTCCAGCTGCTTCAGGATGATGAGGAACATGATATAACCAGTGGATTCCATTGGCATAGGCCCATTGCCACACTAAATTTGCTGTGAACTGAATTCCTTGATCTGAAGCAATGCAATGTGGATGAGGCATTCTGTAAGTCCATGAATGGTGGTTTGGGCAGAAGCATTGCGTGCAGGGAAGGCAAATTCATATCCAGAATAGGTGTCTATTCCAGTTGGAACAAAATGCTGCCCACTCCAGGATGGGAGTGGTCCTATGTAATCAACTTGCCACCAAGTTGCTGGTTGATCTCCCCGAGGAATGGTTCTGTATCTTGGACTTAATGTTGGTTTCTGCTGCTGGCAAATAGGACCCTCAAGCAAATTCACAGACACACATATGCATATAAGGGAAAGGTTTATATACAAGAGGTATGAAGCATTGAGAAAGCATCCCAACACAGTCCAGTTCAAAGTCATAAGTCCGATATTAGCTCATATGTCCGATACTAATCTATAAAGTCTCCTTCTGACTCACGAAGTCACAGGCTAGTGGGTGCAGAGCCCCTCTGCACAGAGGTCTCTGGCAGAAGTCCCCTCATGACTCATTTCCAGGGCTCAGGGTCCATCAACTGTATCCATTGGTGATAGAAATATCTCAGAGCTGGCAGGGGTCTCTCTGTCGTTTTTCTGGTTTCAGAGATCAGATTCCATCAAGGTAAGGCCATGTGGCTTCTCCTCTGGCTCCTCCAGTTCCTCAGACGCTGCCATTTTGTCTTGTCAGTTGAGTGACTCCCAACAACTGGGGGGATGGTCTCTGATCTCCACGAGGGAAATATCACAAGACTTTCCAGAATTCTCAGAGAAAGTCACACCCACCGAGGTCTCATTGGCTATCTCCAGATTCATAGGCTAGACTTGATCCCTAGACTTCCAATCATGAAATTGACATCAAGTACATGACTGCCACCCCTTGTCAATTTCACACTTTCACATAACTCTGTAACCAAATTTAACTTTCAAATAAGCAATAAAATCATATCTCTACCTAGCAGAATAAAACTAAAATGTATGGTAATTTTGCTGTGCCAATATGGTAAAAGAAGATAGGTAGGTCTGTTGTGACAACATGGCCAATGAACACACGTAAGATCAATTGAAGGACAGAGATAGAAATGGCTTGGTGAGCCCCACCCTTGCCCTCTTGTTCTTGGATCTTTGGACCAGCCAACTGACTTGTTCATCTTGTTCCTCCATCTCCAAGCGACATTACTCCCCTGGGACACCTAACTGGTGGCCTGTGTTGCTTTGAATTGAGGTTCCTTCAACCCCTGCTTCACCACGCTCCTGGAATACACATCTCTTGAGCTGGGGATGTTGAACTCTGTCATCTGATTGACCGTTGGTGACCTGCTTTGCTGTTTGCTGCTTGTGGTCCAAATTGCCACAATTGCTCTACAGAGGACTCCTCAGTGCCCCTCAAGACTCCAAGTCTACTATGTGTCTCACGCAAGTGAGTTGAACCAAGCCATTTGTACTGCTTTAGAGATCAGTTAACTGTCTATTTCTTTTTTTTCTTGCCTAACTGTATATTTCTTATCTTATATATTCTTCTGTCTTTATAAATATATTAAGAGAATTGCTAGTGTCCTGGTTTTGTTTCTCTAGAGAACCCTATCTAACACAAGTGGATGTGTTATCAGGAATGTGTTCATTGGCCATGTTGTCACAACAGACTTACCTATCATCTTTGGCCATGTTGGCACAACAAGCTTACCTATCACAATTCATATGTGGGTAAAAGAGTGTTTTAGATCAAAGAGTCATTGTATATTAAGAAAACATCTCAGCCCAGTCCAGATCAAGTCCATAAGTCTGATATTAGCCTAC
The DNA here is from genome assembly GCA_004026705.1 of Nesogale talazaci. Lineage (NCBI taxonomy): Eukaryota > Metazoa > Chordata > Mammalia > Afrosoricida > Tenrecidae > Nesogale > Nesogale talazaci. The sequence continues at coordinate 49,047 of PVJH01012104.1, forward strand.
ACATCTGATACCAGTCTATAAACTCCTCTTCAGACATATGCAAAACATGAAATGTCACCAAGTGCAGGAAAATCGCAGGCCAGGGGGTGGAAAGTCTTGTGGATCCAGTGGCAGTTAAAGTACCTGGGTGCTGTTGTGGGTCTCCATGTGGCTCCTCCAGCTCCAGGACTCTGGCTGCCATCACATGGCTTGTCAATGGGAGAAAAGCAAGGGTTCTGTATGTGGCCTCCAGTGAGTTATTTTTCTCCTTTGCACCTCTAAACGATGTCATCAAACTGTGAATTGATTGACAGGCTAGATTCTCCCCCTTTGCAAGTTGACACCAGATTATGTAAATACCACAGAGAGAAAGGAAAAAAGAAATTTGGAAGAATGAAAGAATAAGGGAGACAAAATGGCAGTTTGAGAAAAAAAGCAAAAGGATCAAGTTATTATTTATAAAAAAAAGAAAAAGGTAGGGGAGAAAGCTCTCTTTGGGTGGATGCTTGTGTTGCTTGGGCCTGCCTGGATGGAGTGCAGGTCTTCTTGGGGTGAAACGGGGTCTCCTACTGCCTGTCTGTCTTGGCAGATCATGGGGATGCTTGGGATCTGCTTGCCTTCCTGGGACATGGGACTCCCTGGGGAGTGATCGTCTTACTGTGACACTAAGTTGTCTGAGATTTTGCTGTGGTGCAGAGTGGGGCAGTCCAGCTGTGGCTGGCTGTGTCCAAAGGAAGAATAAGCACTGGGAGCCAGTCTGGGGATTGGGGGGGGGGGTGCTGTGCACCTTGCTTGTGGGCCTGCTCCTTCTGCCCCCTCTTTTGCTGCCTCTGCAATCTCTAATGTGTGGTGTTTTAATTTACTTAGCTTTCAAGCCACACTTGGAGATTGTAGGGCACCTGGTCTTTTTTTTTATGCTGACTTTCTCCTGATTGTTGTAGAGGATATACTTGTAAGTGGATTGAACTGGCCATCTTGTCCCAAAATCCCCCCTTTTCTTTTCTTTTCTTTTTTGGGGGGGGCATCACTGCTCTCCGGTGGTGGGAGTAGGAGGCCCAGCCCCACTGCTGAAAATGAACCTCCGTCCCAGTGGGCCGCAGTCCCGCGCACAACCACTACGCCACCGGGGCTCAGCCCCCAAAATTTTTTTTGTTTTTTGGGCATCACTGCCCTCTGGTGGTGGGAGTAGGAGGCCCAGCCTTGCTCCTGGATTTAAACCTCTAACCCAGTGGGCCACAGTCCCGTGCACAACCACTATACCACCGGGGCTCAGCGCCCCCTTTTCTTTAAAGCTCTTCTCAGAGTAACCAAGAGTCCCTTGAGATGTTATTAATTTCCTTTTATTTATTTATTTTAAAAAGATCACTTTATTGGGGGGCTCTTAGAATAATAATAACATTACTCCACACACCAATTGTTTCAAGCATATTTGTACATATATTGTCATCATCATTCTCTAAACATTTACTGTCTATTTGAGCCCTTGGTATCAGATCCTCTTTTTTCCCCTCCCTTTCTCCCTAATGGCCCCTTGATAACTTATAAATTATTATTGTTTTTCCTCTTAGTTTTTAAAAGGTTACAAGAGAAGAAGAAATGTCTGTTTCTCTGACCCCCTCATTGATGATTTCAGGAAGTAAAAAAGACAGATCAAGAAAAGGGGACCTGAGAGTGTCAGAGTGAGGGGTGCCCATGCTGCTTCCATTAGTGTTTTGCTTGAAACCAGTACCATGCATTTTACTGGTACGCGGTGAAGTTGCACCGCATGAACTAAATAGTGGACTCTAAAGTTGAAGGAAAGCTTAAGCTTTCATTTCCCATTTACAGTGCCTGCATTGCTGGTGTTCGGAGATAGAGGCTTAGAAGTTTCTTTGACTGGGAAACTCCCAGAGTGAAGGGCATCACATATGATGTGAATTCACTAGCCTTTTTGTTTTTTGGGAGGTTTGCCTGTGTTTTCTACAGCTATGAGCAGAAGCTGTCAGTCTATGAAGTTGATTCTTTTGGTCTGACAGAAATTTTTTCTCATTGAGTTGCTACCCATCATCCTGCCTGCACTGATCATTAGGTCTTATTCAATGCTCTCTCCATGTGGGTAAGGAACAACCTATGATCTGATCCCAAAAGTCATATAGGAGCAGAAATAACATATAATGAGGAGGAAATATTTATACTTCATCTCCAGAGAGAAGCTGTTGCTGTTGGAGAGCCCAGCTGGGACCCCAATATTAAGGTAGGAAGACAACATTTAATTGCTTACTGGAGTTCTTTAAGTCTATTTTCTATACACTAAAACATGGAAGAACTAGACTGGTGAACTTTAGCAAAATAAAATAGGTCTTGCGATGCCCACCAGAAAACCTTTCCATTTTTCTTGATCGCTCATTCTTAGGGTGTCAAAGGATATTAAGATTGATCTAGAGTTTTGACAGAATTGTCTCCTTGCTAGCATGGTTTTTATTGGTTTGAGTGCTCCTGGCTTTCAAGAAAAAGTTAAACAGGGCAGAAAGAGGATGTAGTAAATTCTGTGGGTTGAGGGTGAGGGTATAGGTGGAGCTTATCAGACATCTTCTGGCTTCCCGATTGCCACAAAGTAGGGGTCAGACATGCCTTCACCCTCCATCCTCTTTCACCCTCTTCTGATACCAACCATTCCTCCCCTAGCACTTTACTTCAATGTTGGGTTCAATCCTTTTTTGCAATGGCCATATATAACACATAGACAATATTCACAATTAAGGGGGTGTGCTAGGAAGTTAGTAAGTTACCACATCTCAGGGTGAACAAACAGTCGTTGGTCCATAGCAGCATCTTTCCTAAGCCAGCAGTCAAGTCTTTCTCTCATCCTCAGCTTCTTAAACATGAAGTCCTTTAGCCTTTGTATCCAAGGACCAGGAGGCCAGCCTGTCCCTCTGCCTCACAGTCCTAGTGCTACTCTTTGAGCTCAGTGCCACGGTCTCCATGCCCCAGTCTCTGGTACCTCTGTTCTCAGACTCTAGCACTTTGACAGATCTGGGACATGGCTTTCCAATGGTCCTGAGATTTCTCTCTCTCTCTCTGGAATGGAAGATAGTGTTTTAAGTCACAAACTCTGGTAAAGTAGAGGAAACAAATGGTGTAATTTTGTCTATACCCTCTACTAAGGTCATACCTTAATTCCATCTACTACTATAGCACAGGTCTTTTTCCAAAATGAAATTATAGCCACAGAAATAGATTTCAGAATTATCATACATCAGAGAAGGAATTAAAACTAGAAGGAGCATATTAATTAACTACATCTGAGGGTGAGAGATGTTGCTTACCTCACAATTGATTAAACTGGCTTACATAGTTTATACCACTAGCGAAGACACACACACTCTTTTTGTGAAAGAGAAAGAGGTTGAAAAAGAATTAGTGTGCCTTTTGCATAATGAATTTTGGAAGAATGAATTCCCAAGAAGGGAGGAGGAAGGAAGAAGTAGGGACATTCAGGAGTGAAGAGAATGAATTTCAGAAGCAGTGATGAACAGAGAAGGAATAAGCATGATAGATGGGGTGTGTGTCCTATCCTCTCAACTTACCCCCTTTACTAAAGTTACTACAAGGAGAAAGCCTGTAGATTTTCCTGTAAACACGGTGGCTGTTATGCAATCTTAACTCAGTTCTACAGCCTATGCATGAGTCGTGAAGTAGGGGGACATGCCTTGTCATGCTAATTTTGTATATGCCTGTTGCCCCCTTTAGGGGGAGACTTTTGAGTAAAATCTTGCAGAAATTATTTTTTCATGTCCAAGAATATATTTTACTGTTCTGGACTTGTAAGGTGACTTATCTGTATCCTATTAGCAGAACAAAGCCAGCCTAATTTTGCTTTTGAATTGAAATATGACAACAAGAACAACAGCAATAGCAACAGATATGCTGGTGTGTTCTGCCCGTGAATTTTCAGTAATGGTGTCAAATTTTCTGGCTGAAGTGGTGAGATTGGAACTACTAGATGGGTGAAGAGAAGGTGGGGTAGAGAGAGGGAACCAACTGCAAGGACATACACATAACCTCCTATCTGGAGGACAGACATCAAAGGAGTGGGTGGGGGAGAGGTCAGGCAGTGTAAGATATGACAGAACAATAATAATTATAAAGTATTGAGGATTGATGGGGAAGGGAAAGCAGGGGAAGTGGGGAAAGGATGGGAAGCTGATATCAAGGACTCAAGTGGAAAAGCGGATATTTGGAGAAGGATAACAGCAGCAGAGGTGCGAAGGTGCTTGGCACAGTATATGTATTTATGTATTGTGAAAAATGATGTACGAGCCCCCAATAAAATGATTTTTAATAAAACAAACAAACAACAACAACAGCAAATTTTCTGGCTGAAGCCAGATAGTGAATGACATTTGACAAACTGTCAGGTGGCCAGACTGGTAGGCTTTTTACTAACTCGGGGGCAGCAGAGACTTCTGTCAGAATATAAGGGAGACCATATACTGACATGCTTCACAGAAACTGGGGGGGGAGGGGTCCCTTAGGACAACAGGATTGTGTCAAATCTGAATCCCTAATTTTGGGATAATGTTTTGCTCCACTATTGAGTCCCCTCAGGAGTTGAGTGAGATTCTTTTGAATGGATCCCTGAATGCTAGCAAACACTTAGAAAAATGAGTAAAAACCCATCGTTGGACTCCCAGATGATGAAAAGCCCGCTGATATTTATGCGAAAGAAAGAAAGACAAAGGAAATTGAGGGAATACCATGAAGGCATCCCATCTCCTACCTTTCTAAGAACTTGGACTCTTTCAAAGATCTAGGTCTCTGTCTTAGAGCAGTGGTGGCGGTAGCATCATTTTAAAAGAAGCCAATAAATTTAATCTGGTACATAAACTCTTATGAGTACTCTATGACTACTGAACGCTTTCAGGCAAGAGGAGAAAGGATGTTTGCTCTCAGCGCCAGCGCAAGCTGTACACTCCTGGGCACAGCCTAAACGGCTTGAGCACAACTTCGCCCTCCAGCGGCAGAGAGAGAGAGAGAGAGAGAGAGAGAGAGAGAGAGAGAGAGAGAGAGAGAGAGAGCTGGCCATCCGGTCTCTCCAGAAGGGCCCAGAGGCAGGGCGGCAGCAAGAAGGTGTGCTCTTCGCAAAGTTGCCAGTGTTGGTAAGTGTTGCTTCTAGCACAGCCACAAGCCTAAGCTTCACTTGTACTTGTCATCACACAAAGAAGCCATTTTTCATTGGGTGTATGAAATGCTGGCAAGTGTCTATTGATTCTTTTTTTTTTTTTATATAGAATGGACGAAGACATTTCCTTATAGATGTGAGAGAATACAGGACCATTCCCATGTCTTCCTAAAAGAAATTATTTCTAGCTCTGATCTCATAGATTGTCTAATGATAATAAGATTCTTTTTTCCTCAGCTACTATTCAAAAAAAATTCTCCTTAGAAACCATCAACAAGTAAAGAAGTTGCTTAGCCAACTGTGTCCAGGAACTAGGTTGCTGTAGTGTAGACTAATATTTTGCCTTTAGCTTTATTGAGAGTTCATACGGCTTTCCAGAGTTGGGTGTGGGATGTGGAGTGGGGAAATTAAGCTGTTTTTGAACTAATGAACAGGTGACCATGCTTGCTCAATTTCCTGCCCCAGGTCTGCCTTCTACCCAGTTTTGAAAATACATGTGTTCTTTAACATCAGTTCTATCCAAATTTTATGAAGCAGTGAGAGTGAGACAGAAGTTCCCAATTGAAGTCATTGAATATTGTTTCCAACCAGGAGATTGGGTGCTCTTCTGAACCTGGGAAGACTTTCCACTTTAACTGACCTACCTGTCAAGTTCAAGAGCCTGGCGACACATGAGATTCATCACCCAAGGAATAAGCCATACAAGGTCACAGCTAAGACCCCAGAAACAGTGGCTGCATTTGTTGACTCATTTAGGAACTTAAGTACATTACTTAAGCAGATCTTAAATAATTCTTTCCACATTGTCTCTTATTCTCCTTTCACCAAAGGATGATTGCGACAATTTTCATTTTTTTTCTTTTTGAAATGCCAATGGTATTGCTTACATCTGAGTGCTAATAATCAGATGAATTGAATTTTTCATGATAAAGTTACTTATACTGGTACTCATTATCTCTCCCTTACATAACTGTGGCACCACGGCATATCCCAGCCAACTCCAAAGGCGGGGGGGGGGGGGGGGAGGAGTCTAGTGCTATTAGGCGGAGAGCTCTACATTTTCCACAGAAGACTTTTCAATAGAGCTAAACCTGTCAGAGAACTAAGGTTAGCCAAAGATATGCCCCTTGCTATCTTTCTAGTTAATGGCCCAGGACTGGCTGCAGCAAAGAAATCATTGTGTTTCACAGGTGATCACCAGGCTTTAGATGCCAGTAGTCACGAACTAGACCAAGCCCACAGACCAAAGAGGCCAAAAACATTTTATGGATTGTATTATCCAGAAGATACAATTCTTGAGGCTTTGGGAAATTAGTGGATTACAATTTCTAGCTCCAAAGTGGGGAGGGGAGGTAAGTAGCCCAAGCTCATTTACTTTAGCCTAAGATGCTTAACTTCATGCAGTCTCTATGGAATTTTTATAACTCATTGCATCGTTCAGAAGTAAGCAGGTATGGATGTGGGTGTCAACTGGACGGGCCAGACAACTCTAAAAGTCTTCTCTTCTTTGTCTGACAGTGATCAAAAGACTGGGTTCTGCTATCTGATTAGTCAGCAGAGATACACTGGCCAAAGGTTTAAAATGCCTTGTTTGCTTGCCTGCTTGTGATCAACAATTGTTTCCCATGGTTGTCCTGAAACCAGAGTTAATGTAAAACATTAACATAAGGTGTGGATTCAGAACTAAAAAGTATTTATTTTCTATACATTCTGATTTCAAACATGACATCACCAAAGACAGCCTGTTTTACTGTTAGCCTCTTCACTGATGGCACCACTTAGAAAATAAACTTATATTTTCCCCCTTTCTAACTTGGAGTTAGTGAGTTGACTTGGGTGTTCTAGTAGGGTACAAACATAAACTAGTGGTTATACTAATATCTACTTTATAATATTGTTGTGGAAATTAACTAAGGTAAGTGACATAGGAAGCACTTGATAAACGTTTGGGTAATAAAACTCCTTTTACATCTTTATTTTCGGTTACCATTGAGTTGAATCATAGGGTTTTCCACAGGGTTTTCCTTAGCTGGATTTTCAGAAGAGAATCCCTGGTCTTGAATGGATCAGGAATCAAAACTGAGTTTCTTGTCTGGAAGGCAAAAATCCTATCCTAAACTAACATTGTTCCTTCCTTGCATAGTAGGCATACAAAAAAATCTACTTTTATTATTTTTCTAACTCTTTAAAAACAACCCTGTTTGTTTGATTCTCTAGCATGACCTTAGGTCTGATTGAATTTGTTGACTTCTTTTTTAATTAAAATTGTTTTTCAATAATTTTATTGGGGATCTTATTGTTGACTTCTTTTTAATTCATTTAAAAATGAATTTTAGTGTAAGACAAGACTTTAGTGTGAGACATGAAAAAAGTATCAAGGGATCATGAGGGAAAGAGGGCAGTTAGGAGGGAAGAAATGAGCTGATACGAAGGACTTAAGTAGAGAGAAATGTTCCGAAAATGATGATGGCAACATATGTACAAATGTGCTTGACACAATGGATGGATGGATGGATGGATTATGATAAGAGCTGCATGAGCCCCAATAAAAATGATTTTTTAAAGTAACTTTAACTTTTTAGAGTCTACAGTTCCGTGGCTTTGTATATTCCCAGAGTTATGCAACAATCACATTACCATTATCAAAATTAAGAACATTTGTATTAACCCCCCCCCCAATAGTGTACTTACTATTCCTCCTTCCCCACAACTCATAGAAACCACTGTTGTATTTTTCTTCTTTATAAATCTGTCTATTCTGGATATTTTATATAAATATGTCATATAATATGTACCCTTGTTTACCCTTCACTTGGTAATTTTTTTAAACTTTCATCCATATAAGGGAATACACTTTATTTCTTTTTGTGCCAATAACATTACACTGTATGACTCTACCACTCATCAGTTGGTGGGCATTTAGGTTGGTAAAATCAGTTATTTTTATCTCTAAATTCAGAGAAAGACTAGCACTTCCAAACTAAAGAAACAAGCCTCCATAACACTTTCATCATTTCAGAAATTAGTCACAAGCTTAGAAGTTTCCAGGTCACCTGCACTTCTGATGAACTAACTGTAAATTCAAGTATTCCTACTAACTACTCAAGTTAAATAATTGGCTGGAATGACTCTCACAGCTCAAGATACTGTTTTAAATTTACTATTATAGCTTTATTATAACCAAAAATTTTTCAAACTAGAAGCAGCCAAAATAAGCATTTCATACAACAGTTCTATTCCAGAGAACAATAAATTAATCAGACTATAAGCAAATTCCAGAAAAAAGGCAATAAGACAGGAAGCTGCTTTTTTGAAAAGACTAACCTAATTTGACTGAACTCCAGTGGTGCAGTGGTTGTGCATGGGACTGCAGCCCACTGAGAAGGAGGTTCAATTCCAGCAGTGGCTCCACAGGAGCAAAAGCTGGGCCCCCTACTCCCACCACCAGAAAGTAGTGATGCCCAAAAAACAAAAGACTAACCAAATTGATAAGTGACTGATACACCTAACAAAGGAAAAAGAATGAGTAAAACAAATTCTTTGAGTGAGGAATGAAATGGATGGCATTACAAAAAAAGCAAATGGGATAAAGTGATCACACAGTATTGTAGAAAAAATAGTTTTCCAGCAAATCTGACAATTTACGAGAAGTGGATACATTTCTAGAAATCCATAATTTGTCTAAATTACCACAGACTGACTAGCTTCTAACATGAGAAGAAATAGATCTAGTCATAAAAAAGCTCCCAAGATCAAAAAGTCTTGTACCAGATGGTTTCACTGGGAAATTCTATTAGACATTTAGAGAAGAGTTCATTTCAATTCTACATACACTAATTTTCAATATACAACTGAACAATATATTATCAACTTCATTTTTTGTTGCAATCACCACTGTGATCCTAAGCCAGACAAAGACAAGATCATAAGTGAGATTATAGGCCAATATCTTTGATGAATAGATATTTCATGATTTTTAATAAAATTTTAGTAAATAGAATTCAGCAAAGCACCCCCCAAATAAGAATACATCATGATCAAGTGGGATTTATAACAAATGTGCAGAGATGGCTTAATTTTAGAAGAAGTTCAATGTAATTGAAAAATCACTGTAATTCACCACATAAAATAAAGGAGAATAATATGAAGATGATATCAATCAGTGCATAAAAGACACTTGATAAAAGACACTTGATAGAGTTCAACATCCATCTTGATAAAAGCATTCAATAAAATAGGAATAGAAGGAAAATTTCTCAACATCATGAAGGCTATGTATGCAAAACCAATGACTCGCATCTCCCATAATGGAGACAATTTGCATTCATTCCCCCTTCAAGGAGGACCAGAGAGGGTTGCCCTTTTTTAATTATCACTTTATTGAACATAGCCAGTCCTAGAAGTTTTGGGGGTACAGTGGCTTCATGTGGGGCTGGGATCTTCGTGGTCGGCCGTCTGAAACCACCAGCAGCTCTGAGGGAGAAAGACTGCGCTTCCCACGTTCAGCCACAGTCAGAGTCTCCGCAGCCCACAGCAGGTTGCGACGAGTCAGCATCAAAAAGATATTAAAGACACCCACATAGGTTCAGAAGAAAGGAAATTCTCCTTATTCATAGATGATAGAATCTGATATATAGAAAACCTCAAAGATTTGATTAAAAATTTGCTGAAACTGGTTGAAACATTTGACAGCATAGCAGTCTATAAGATCAATATGCAGAAATGAGTTGGACTATTATGTGATAATGAAGATGACATTGAAAAGGTATCAAAAGAACACTTCCATTTATAGTAACTCCACAAAGAAAATACTTATAAATAAATCTTACCAGAAAAACAAAAGGTTTATACAAGGAAAGCTACAAAACACTTGTAGAAGAAAATAAATTAACACAAATGAAAAATGCTACCATATTACTGGATTGGCAGATCAAAATGATAAAAATGTCAATATTACCAAATATGTTTTACAAATTCAACACAATTGCAGTTGAAATCTATAATTCCTTTTAGAAATGGGGGGAGGGGGAGGGAATCACCAAATTTATATGGAAAGGAAAGAGATCAAGGATAAATAAAACAATATTCAATGAAAACAAAGTAGTAGGTCTTTTTGCTCTCAGATTTTACAACCTATTATATAGCCAAGGTAATCAAAACAGCATGGAACTGGTAGATGTAAATGATAGATGTAAAGAGCAATGGATTAGAATTGATAACCCAGGAATGCAATCAAGTAACTACAGACATTTACTTTTACTTGATAAAGGACTAAAACATTAATGGGGGAAGAGATAGCCTTTTCAATAAATAGAGCTTAAAAAACTGGATCTTCATCTGCAAAAGAGTGAAATAGGTCCCACACCTCACATCATGTACAAAAACAAACTCAAAAGGCATCAAAGATTGAAATATAAACTCTATAATCATAAAGGCCACCAATGAAAAAACAGGGTAAAACATAAGGGTTCTAATATAAGGGATAAACACATTACTGAACATATTGAAAATATCCACACTACAGAAGACATCCATCATTTAACTGTCAGTTTGCCAAGCTGTGGTGGATTCTGTGTTGCGGGAATCCATGTCACTGATATTTCAAATGCCAGCAGTTGTCCCGGCCTGCGGGTCCGTAATTCCCAAGTCCTGGAAGGAGGAGCGGGAATTGGGGGGGACAGGAGATGCGAGAAATGGAGACAAGACAGGATTCTCATCAAGTCTCATTTATTGGAGCAAAACTTAGGGTACATATAGTCAATGGTCAGGAGTAAAGGTCACAGCTCATGCTAATGAGGTAAAGTCAACAGGGGGCCAATCCTAGATGAGTGCCAAATAAGACGTGCAAAAGGGGCTGTAGTCCTCAAAGATGTCAGTATGCTAATAAGGGTACACAGGAGTGAAGCGGGCAACTTATAGCAACCAATCACAAAGATGCAAGTCAAGACAAGCAGAAATACCTTATCTATAAGCCTAGGTAATTAGCATGTTAACAAGTGCAGGTCAGTACGTCTGAAAGTCAGGCTTCAAAGGGCAGGGCTGTTTACAGTCATAAAGATAATAGACTAGGAAGCTCAGGCAACAAACAGTAACAGAATTCAGACTAGTGACTGTAGCAAGGTCAAGTATGTCTGGGCTGGATCGCTCCGGACAGGTCTCCCTTTTTTATTTTTTCAAGTAATATCCTCCCGGGAACTCCGCCTGTCTTAGGTTGCCAGGACACACACTCAGTCCTTACCCGTCATCAGTCAATGGCCTTCTAATGTGACCACGGCCTGTCTTAGGTTGGTAAAGAGTGCTCCTGATCTTACCCGTCATTGGCTGTCAAGTTCAGCTCATGGAGGCAGAGGGTCTTATCACACCATAGTTGTGTGTGCCACTCTGTTCAAGATTGCTCAACTCCAAGCGATGATAATGAATTTGAAGGGGCTTGCTTGAATGGTCTCAATCTGTTACTTAATAAATGCCATGAGTTTGTTGAAATATCAAAGCAAAAATAGTAAACTAGCGAGGGGGCCCAAAAGTGACAAGAGGTAATGCAACAGTCCATTGAACCCGGTCCACAGTGGATTCATGGTCAACTCCTTTCTTCTCTTTGCCAAGTCTTCTTGCAGCCGCTTGATTTTGTTGGCATAAAAACAGCATCTTTCCTGTAAAACCAAGCAAATACCTCCCCGCTCTGCAGCAAGTAAATCTAAACCTCTTCTATTTTGTAATAGTACTTCTGCTAAAGAATTTACCTGATCTTGCAAATCTTGTATAGTGCCTGACAAGGCCTGCACATCTGAGATTAATTGCCTAGATAATTTGGTATACTGAGTAAGGGAGACATCCAAACCTGCAGTTTCAGAGGTCACTGCAGTACTGATCTTTAATCTTTAATCTTTAATAAGGGATCTAGTTACACTCCCCTTTTAGCTCTTCCTGCCATGTGATCAATAGCAGGTATAGGGACAGGCATATCTATGCCTGGAAGGAGAGAGATTAGCACACATAACTCTGTCCAAATGCTGAATAACTGGGTAAAAGCCCTATTGTTGCCACAAACAAAAACTGAACTATAAAGGGCACATAAGAAGCCCGTAACATTAATACTAGAACAAGAAACAAATTCTGCCAATTCCATATAATCTCACAAGTATTGTTAAGGGAGGAGGAAAGTAAACAAGTCACATTAAATAAACTGCAAAGGTTGGATTGTAAAAGGAGAAGTCAAGTCACAACAACTACCTTCAGAATAGTTAATAAAAGGACTAGGTAATGCAAAAGGGACGGGGTATCCCTGTTGCATTTTTTCAGGATACATTTCTGTAAAAACAGAAAAGAACATACTCTTAGAGAGAAATCTCTTCCCTGGATCGATGTTTGTCATCAATTTGTTTCACCAGTCATTCAGGCAGTCATCTGGCTGCATCATATTCTTGAGAGTAAATGCAGACTGAGCCCCTTCCCCAGATCAATACTGGGTCTGGGCCATGCCATAAATTGTCCAGTGGGTCTCTCCATTTTACCATGGCAAATTGCTTTTGAGATTCAGGATGCCAAAAACGTTCCGCAGCAGATTTCCCGTGATTGTCCAAAGTTAAAAAATTTCTTATAAAAAGAGTATGGTTAAGAATATTTCTGAGGGTACCTTTAGTGGGGTACCGTTCCCCCTTTTTTTATTTTTTCAAATGTAGTTTTCAAGGATAAATGGGCTCTTTCAACTATACCTTGCTCCTGAGGGTTGTAAGGGATTCCTGTAATGTGCTTTATCTGTAATTGATCACAGAAACTTTTAAAAGATTTTACTGTATAGCCAGGGCCATTGTCTGTCTTTATTTGTTTGGGAACTCCCAAAACAGAAAAACAGTGCAACAGATGGGCCACAACATGCTTGGTAGCCTCTCCTGTTTGGAGGGTAGCGAGAATAAACCCACTATAGGTGTCTATGCATACATGAATATACTTGAGATTCCCAAACTCTGCATAGTGGGTGACATCCATTTGCCAGATTGAGTTAGGTACTAGTCCATTAGGGTTAATTCCCAAATGGGGGATTGGTAAAAATGTCACACAAGAAGCACATTGCTTAACAATCTGTCTGGCTTGTTCTCTAGTTATTTTAAACATCAGTCTTAGGGACTGGGCATTCAAATGATGCAAGGCATGAGAGGCTTGGGCCTGTTGTAAATTGCCGGTCATAACCACTGCCACCGTTCTTGTAGCTGCATCAGCGATCTCATTACCTTGAGCCAGAGGCCCGAATGAGCCCTAATGTGTCCTAAGAAAAAAGGAGCAGTTCTTCTATGAATGAGTTGCTGGCAGTGCAAAATAATTTAGCCGTTTCTGACACATGTTTGATCTGCACAACATTTTCTAAAAGGGGTACCGCATGAGCCAGATAAGCACTGTCAGTATAAATATTAAGCACTTGATTGGGAAAGGCTGATAAAACTGCAATCATAGCTTGTAACTACCAACTGAGCAGAGGTAAAACTTGTTTAAACTTAATTACTTGGTTAACAAAGGAATAGGCAGCAACTCCTGTGGATGACTCATCCGTGAACACTAGTAAAGCATCAGCCAAAGGTTCTTTACTAGTAACTTTGGGGAAAACAAAGGCATGTAATTTGTAAAACTGAATTAATTTATTTGGTGGATAGTGATTATTCAAACTACCTGCGTAAGAGGTGCAAGCTACTGGCCATGTCTCCGTGTTCTGCAATAACCAATTAATCTGGGATTTGAATAGGGTTGTATGATATTTGAAGGCTCTATACCAAAATATCGGCGGCCATCTTCTCTTCCCATAATAATTAAATTCGCTATAGCATCATAATAGGGAAGAAAGACCTTTTGGGGGCAAGAGGGCAAATGGATCCACATATTGGGCTGCCTTGCCAAAAGAGGCCAGTAGGTGTGACTGTTGTATTGAAAATTATAAATGCTAAAGGCTGATTGTAGTCTATACTGGTGACAAACTGGGCTGCAATGGCATCTTCTACTCGCTGGAGTGCAATCAATGCCTCCTCAGAGATTGATCTGGGAGATTTAGGACGGGGATCACCTTTTACAATGTCAAACAGGGGTTTCAGATCACCTGTGGTCAGTTTTAAATACGGCCGGAGCCAATTTATATCTCCTAAGAGCTTTTGGAAATCATTAAGAGTCTTTAATTGATCTCTACGGATGACAGCCTTTTGATTAATAATTTTTGGTCCGTTTATTTGAAAACCCAAATAGGTATATGGATCCTGCAACTGCACCATCTCTGGGGCTATTTGCAGTCCAGCTTTCATCAATTCCTGTTTGAGTTGAGCAAAGCACTGCAAGACCTGTTCCCCAAAGCGCCCTGCTATCAATATATCATCCATGTAATGAATAATATACATCATATCCCAGCGGTCCCTGATAGGTTGTATAGCAGCAGCTACATACTTCTGACACAAGGTGGGACTTTTAGCCATTCCCTGAGGCAACACTTTCCACTGATACCATTTCATTGGTTCTTTAAAGTTTATGGACGGTACACTAAAAGCAAATCTCTTTTGATCATCAGGATGCAAAGGAATCGTGAAAAAGCAGTCTTTAAGATCTATAACAACTTTAAAATACCCTTGAGGGATTGCTACGGGAGAAGGCAACCCAGGCTGAAGGGCGCCCATAAGTACCATGGTGGCGTTGACAGCCCTTAACTCTTGCAAAAGTCTCCATTTCCCTGAATTTTTCCTTACGACAAATATAGGAGTATTCCACGGAGAAGTACTTTCTGTGATCTGCCCCGCATTTAACTGTTCCTGCACTAACTGCTGGGCGGCAACCAACTTTTCACTGATTATGGGCCATTGGTCAACCCAAACAGGTTCAGCTGATTTCCAAGTGATTGGATCAGCGCACCCTTGGGGTGCAGGTATGTCAATGGCCAAAATCAAAAATTTCCAAAGCCCTTTTTGTCTAATTGTCCCATGGCTGGAATTGGTTGTCGGACACCATTTCCTTCTTTGCCTAGCCCTTTTCCAGGGCTATACCCCTGAGCTAGCATTTGTGCAGTAACTACATCGTTAGGGCTGCACATCATGATTTTCATTTGAAAAAGCAAATCTCTGCCCCAAAGGTTAACAGGCAGTTGAGGGATGACATAGGGTTTGATCAGGCCTGAATTGTTTTCTTTGTTCCTCCAAGTGAGGTATTTGGAACTTTGTTTGGGATTACTGCTTTGTCCAATTCTTCTTAAATTAGTTAAAGTTTCTGAGGTAGGCCAGTTAGGGGGCCAGTCTTACTGCCTGATTATGGTTACATCAGCTCCTGTATCCATTAAACCTGTAAATGATTTGCCATCTAGCCATAAAGTCAAATATGGTTTCTGATTAGTAACCGGCTGCACCCAATATACATCCAAGGATCCGAAACCTCCTGTGCCTCTTTTAGGGTGTTGACTCTTATTATTATTCTTAACCAATGGCAGCAAAATCAACTCTGCTATTCTTTCTCCCTGAGAAATAGTGATGATATTACTAGCAGCTTTGGCCATAATTTTAATTTCTCCAGTGAAATCATTATCAATTACTCCTGGGTAAATCTGCAAACCTTTCATGGTAACGCTACTTCTTCCTAAAATCAATCCAAAAGTTTCAGGGGGCAAAGGACCGTTCACTCCAGTGCTTAAGGCTTGCGTTCCCATTTCAGGAGTTAGTACTGTGTGGGAGGAGGAACAGAGGTCCAGTCCTGCGCTGCCGGGGGTGGCTCGGCAGAGGCTCGAAACGGATTGTTGTTGCTGGCTCGAACAAAGCTGTCTGCCCCATAAACTTGTTTCGGGGCCTGAGGCCAGCCCCTCATCCCGTTTCCCGACTGTAGGGAGATGGGATTACCGGAAATGTCAGTCCTAGATTTACATTCACTGGCCCAATGTCTTCCCCTTCTGCATTTTGGGCATATTCTAGGAGAGGACAATGGCCGTGTCTGCCTCTGTAAGGTATTAAAAGGGTGACGGGAAAAAGAACATTCTCGTGCAAAATGACCATTTTCACCACATTTAAAACATGCCCGTTTGGTCTTATCTCTGTCGGCCAAAAAATCTTTAACTGTTTGGCCACTGAAGGCAGCAGCCATAGCCAGCCCCTGTTGGTAAGAGGGCTCTATGTCTGTACATAGGCGTATATATCCGTGTAAGTCGGTTTTGTTTTTGTGAAGGCGTATAGCTGCTTGACAAGCAGGGTTAGCATTTTCAAAGGCCAACTGTTTGATAAATTCTGAACTAGTCTCTGAACTCCCAAACAGCCTCTCAGCAGCAGTTATAAGCCTATTAGTAAAATCTGGGAAAGATTCATCAGATTTTTGTTTAATATTGGTGAGGGTAACATTGGCATCCCCTTTGGTAAGAATTCTTTTCCATGCTTTAAGCGCTATGGTCTGAATATGTATATATAACCCAGGGGGGTACTTTATTGTTTCTTCTAAAGTAGAATAATCCCCTTCCCCCAACAACATATCTTGAGTCCATGGGGTGTCAGTACCAGCATTCTTTCTAGCCATATCTTTACATTGGTCGAAATATTCTGACTTCCATAGTAAATAATCTCCGCCTGAAAGGACGAACTTTGCCAATGTAGTCCAATCCCCCGGGGTGAGCCATTTATCACAAAGAGCTTCTACAAGGCTCATAGTAAATGGTGTATTGGGTCCATAAGTGGAGACTGC
>PVJH01012105.1:0-65831 GCA_004026705.1 Nesogale talazaci
GCTCCACGGAAGAATGAAGGGGTTTTTCCTGCGTTAAAGAGGGACACTCTCAGCATCTTACAGGGGTGGTTGAAGCATGTCCTCTAGGTCACTGTGAGTCAGCGGTGGCGCAACAACAGCTTCTGTGAGTTGAGAGGAGTCAGAAGGAACTCAACAACGCCTCGCCACCGCCGCAATGCCACGAGAAAGGAAGGGAGATGCAGAGGTAATAAGTGACCCGACTGAGACTTCAGATTCCACGCACTTTCTCCATCGATACTTCTAGAGACGCATCCATAGCAGTACTGATTGCCCCTGCGTTTTCTTGGGCTTGTCTTCGCGCGTCTAGAAATCTGATGTTCATATGCTCTCTTATTGGGTTTCTCAGAGAGACCCAGAGAACAAAGGGGAGCTCCAAGGAGATGGATTGATGAGGTTCACTTGCAGACCATAGAACTGCAGCTCAGTCCAATCTTTTTAAGGTGCGAATAATTAAAGAAAACGCGGGGGCTTTTTTTCACCATCATTCAGCAAGCCACAGGCTTCCCTTGTAAGAGGAGAGTGTGGGTTTTTTTTCATATTTTTCCTGCGACTCTTGCTTCTTCCACCCAAACTGCTCTGTCTTGCTTTAAGCTGTGTCCTATTTCTGCCTCAGAAACCAAATCTTCAGAAACCAAATCTCTTGCTTTCTCATTGATTACACCCTGACATCTAGGAGGGTTTGTAACAGATGCTGTCAAGTTGGTTGGGACTCATTGATAGCTTGAGTTCAGCAGAACAAACCAGTGCCCTATCCTGCATCTTCCTCTCAATAATAGACATGTTTGAGTCTATTTTTTAAGCATATGTGCCTTGGTTGTAAAATTTTAATTAATCATTCCACTATAGCAAATAAAAGTCCTAAAAATGTTACTCCATCTATGTCATTAGGGTTGACCTGGCATCTAGTTGAATTTGGGTGCCTTTCAACCTGTAGGGCTCATCTGCCAGCATTATATCAGACAGCATTTATTGTCATTTATAAGGTTTTCATTGTCCAATTTCTGTTTTGTGGGGATGGTCATAAAAACACCAATCCCTTTTCCTTGTCTGTGATAATCTGAAAGTACTTCTGACACTTGTATACCATGGATAGCCCTGCTGGCATGTGAAATGCCAGTGAAGTACCTTCTCATGAGTACAATTTGACACACTGGAAAATTGTACTCCCTCCAACAGTCTGAATTTCATAGAATCAGACTCATAAAGAATAGCTACCTTTTGGTCACATACTAACTCCATCTACAAATTAACGACAGCAGAAATCAGGTTCTTGTAGCTTAGCTTAGTATTTTCTTGCTCATTCACTTGTTTATTTGATAAATATTTGTTATTTGATAAATGTTTGATAGTCATTTGATAAACATTTATTGAGTGCCTACTATGTACTCTAGATTAATATAAACAACGTGAACACAACAAACAATTCAGACATGATCATTTTTCTCATGAATTTCTCATGCAATTGAGTTGATAATAAATATGGCAGTTAGATATGATGTCAACTACACACTCCTGTTTGATAGAGTTCTACCTGTTAATCAAAACACAGCCTGATGATGGCAATTGTGAAATTCCCTCTCTTTTTGACCCTTTTCCTTCCTCTTTGCTGGGTCTCTGCCTTCCTTCATGTGTGCCACCTGATTGTGAGAGCTGTGGATAACCAGCTATTTTTTCACCAGCCTCGGATGCATAGATCTCTGCCCTGGATCTTCCTTATTCCTGGAGAATCCATGTGAAGTCCCTGTCAGTGCTGAGATGCTTATGATGCCACTGGATCCATAAGACTTCCAACCCAGTGGTCTGTAATTACCTGGCATTCATCATCATTGCATGTGTTTCATGAGTCTGAAGAGGACTTTGTAGATCAGTAGTGGGCATATGGGCTAATATCAGACTTATGTACTTGATTTGGACTGGCCTGGGATGTTTTCTCAATATTCAATTACTCTTGTATATACACCTCTTTCTTATTCACATAGGAGTTTCTTTGAATTTGTTTCTGTAGGCTACCCAGACTAACATGCTTAGGTAAAGAATGGCTCCATAATTTTCCCAGCTGCTTAAACACCTAATATAAGCATCACTCTCAATTCCTTTATTTTCCTTTCCACCAACAGCTGTGTTGTAAGGAGCCATTAAATTGATATCAAATCATTGGAACTCCATGTCATAGATTAAAATTGCCCCATAGAGCTTTTTAAGCTGTGAATTTCACAGAAAAAACTTGCCAGGTCTTTCTCCCATGGAGATATTGTGTGGGCTTGAACTTACAATCCTTCAGTTCACAGTAAAGTGCTTAACTATCAAAATATTAGGGAATCACCTTATTCCAACCACTGGAATTTCATCATGATCAGCTGGTTCTCTTTTCATCTCTCTAACTAAACCACTACTTTCCTGCTCAAAATGATCACCTCCCATATTTCACATGTCAATGCCATCAGTATCAGTATGAATCCATGTGTCTTGTCAGTAGAGAATCTCTCAGGGAGTCAGGAGTGAGAGAGTGTTTCCTGCCTCCACAGAGGAGAAACAGGAGGAGTTCCCAGCATCCTCAGGAGGAGGTCATGCCCACACAGAGGCCTCATTGACTATGACTCGATGTACAGACTAGACTCTATCGTTTCAGTCTTAATCCTCAATTGACAAAATATTATATAACTACCACAATAAGAAAGCTACATTGGCTAGACTATGCAGTGTGGCTACTGTTGGGTGTTGTTGAGACAGTTCAGTAATGCCATGCTGGATGAAAGGTGGCAACTTCATCCTCACAATTGTCAAGTTTAAGTAGTCACTGAGTCCGTCAATTTTTCTGAGAGTTGATGACCTTTTACTTTTTCACTGACTCTTTTACCACGCACAATGTCCTTTCCCAGAAAATGGTCTGTCCTGTGTATGTGACCAAAATATGTGAGAAAAAGTCTCACCATCCTCATTTCTTACTTTTTTTTTTGGGGGGGGGGGGGTGGCACATCACTGCCCTCTGACCATCTTCATTTGTAAGGAGCATTTTGACTGAACTTCTAAGATAGATTTGTTTGTTTTTATAGCCGTCTGTAGAACTTTCAAAAGTCTTCACCAAATCTCATAATGCATCCATTTTTTCTGTCTTTTTTATTCACGGTCCAGCTTCATATTCATATATGGTGAGTGAAAAAAAATATGGCTTTGGTCAGATATATCAAGTCTTCAAAGTGATATCTTTGCTCCCTCACACTTTAAATAGATCCTGTGTAGCAGATTTTCCCAACATAAATACCTCTTTTGATTTTTTTGTTACTACTTCCATGAATATTGATTGTGGTTCAAAATGAAATACTTGACAACTTAAATCACCTTTATGTTTATCATAAAGTGGTCTATTGATCCCGTTTTGATAATTTGGTTTTCCTCGTATTGAGTCAAAGTCCATATTGAAGACTGAAGTCTGGGGTTTTTCGTCAGCAAGTGCTTTAGTTTTTCTCTACTTTCATCGAGCAATGCTGTGTCATCTGCATATCTCGAGTTGTTATCGTTCTTCCTCCAAGCCTGATACCCATTTCTTCGTCATACTTCTACATTTCTAGCAGCATTCTATTGATCGTGACATCTGTATTATCTGAGATGAGAAAGACGTTCCTTATAGCTCTCTCCATTTCCCTTGGAGCTCTCACCAGAATTGCCTTTGACGTTCACAGGAGAACAACAGTCCCTTCAAAGCAATCTACATTTGTGTTAATCACTAAAATACATACCCTCGCTTCCATCAATTCTGTCCCAACCCATAGCGACACTTTATAGAATATAGGCTACAACTTCCCCAGGGGTTTTCCAAGACTTTAATATTTTATAGAAGTAGCAATCCTTGGGCTGAGCCCCGGTGGCGTCGTGGTTGTGCACGGGACTGTGGCCCACTGGGATGGAGGTTCAATTCCTGCTCACAGGAGCAAAGACTGGGCCTCCTACTCCCACCACCAGGGGCAGTGATGCCTTAAAAAAAAAAAGAAGTAGAAATCCTTGTCTTTTTCCAGTGGTGTGGCTGCTGGTATTGAATCTTGAGGATATTTGTCAAATGAAAATACTCACCTAGTTCATGTCTCCCCAAAGGCTAGTTAAATGAGCTTATAGGAATCTCTTGACAGTACTTTATATAGATACAGATGCAAATGGACATGAATTTAAGGTGAAATAACACATTTAAGTACAAGTCTCTAGCCATCCTTGCCTGCCGGAGTATAGGGTCAAAGAAGGCAGACCATTGGGTTGAAAATTCAGAGGGAAAAATGGCAGGGAGGAGACACTGATGGCTTAAAAATAGCTGCTTTACATCATGAAATGACTGCAGATTAAGGGAAGTACATACATACAAATGAGAAACAAAACAGCCATGCTGGTTAATTAGAGATCTCATAAGGTCCTACTGTTGTCCTTTGTTCCAACCAGGAAGCAGGCTCAAGGGTTAAGTGACTGTGGACATAAATGGAATGATTAAAGGGAGAGAAATTTTAGGTAATGCTTGTTCTGTGATCCTAAGATACGGGGTGAGCTAAGTGAGGTGGACATGAGGGGCTAAATTAGGTGGGGCACAGACTTATAGTAAGGAAGGAGGTTTACCCACAGAGAAAGAGGTTCCTGGGCTTTGGGAGGAGTTGGTACTTGGTGCCATTGAGTCTGTTCTAACTCTCAGTGACCGTATGTACAACAGGATGGAACTTAGTTCAGTCCTGTGCCATCTTCAACGTTGTTATGTCTGAGTCCATTGTTGCAGGCACACATCTATCTATCATCTGTCTGTCTACCTGTCTCTATCTATCTATCATCTATCTATCTATCTCTCTATCTATCATCTATCTATCTATCTCTCCATCTATCTATCTATCTATCATCTATCTTCTTGTTGAAGGCCTTCCTATCTTTATATTTATGCTGATTCTCTAAGAGGAAGGATGGTGATAAATACAGGACAGTAGCAAATATGCAACTTCCAAATATATCTTTAAGTATTTGCATTTTCTTATCTTTCTCTTTTCCCTTACAGATTCTAAATGCATGCATTTTTGCCTACTTGACACTATACCACAGGTCAACGAGACTTATTTCATTATCATATATATTATTTTTCCTCTGCTCTTCAGGTGGTATCATTTGCATTGCTTTATCTTTAGATTCGGTGAGTTGTTATTTCCTGATGCCCCCAATTTGTTGATAAGCTCATCCAGTGAATGTTTCATTTCAGATATTGGGCTTAATACTTCTATAAATTTGCTTCTTTTCGGTGATTTCCATTTACTTTGAAATTTCTCCTTCGTTTGTTTAGCCTGATGATGTTTAACTGTACATCCTCACACGTATTTATTACCAGGGCTTTAATGGCCTTGCTTGATATTCGCACATTTATGGGTCATCTCTGTGGGGTTTTGTTGACCAATACTCAGGACCTATAAGTAGCTTCTACTACAAACAGGCTCTGGAAAGTGCAAAGCATTAAGGATTTGCCTAATAATCAAGAACTTGATGGTTTGAGCCCACCCAGAGGCACTGCAGAACACAGAGCTCCAGATCTCCTGATTCAAGGACTTGAAAAGCACATGGAGCACAATTCTGTTTACATAGGGTCACCATGATTTAGAACCAGCTTAATGACAAGTAATAATACTAGCCACAAATACAAAGGGCAAACAACTCTGTAGGATATTTGCTAATGGTGAGAACAGATCCTTAGTAATGACAGGCACTGGATGTCCTGAAGAGTGCACGAGAAAACAAGGGTATACAATGGAAGCAACTACGAGAAACAATGCATGACCTAGAAGGGGGCAGAGGGACCTCGAGACTGAAGAGAAGTTAAAAAAAATCACACGTAAGTAGAGAAATATGTTTGCCAATGCACGATCATAGTTCAACAGACATGACACAATGTTTTATACACAAAAATGTAGCAGTATTTCTGAAATTAACAACAGTAGCAGCAGCAACAACAACAACATTCATATGTTTGATCCCTCTCCCTTTCACTGGGAGAGAAGAAACGGAGGTTGAAAACTGTGTCTGGTTTTCTTTGGAGAAGTATTGTTTTGATGTGTACACTGTAGTCAGCATCCCGAATGAAAGGACTACGGATTAAATTCTCCTGGTCTGCTGTTTATTTCCATTTTTCTTAGACATGCCAAATCACTGCTCTATAGATGGTGTCAGCTGTTCCTCTAAAGAATTTTATATGATCCCCTGCCTTCCTGGGATCTCTAGTTGGCATACATAATGCTACCTATTAAACTAATTAGTTGTGCTCCTTTGGTATAATTAATAAGCAATAACCATACTGTTGTTTGAGGATGCTAAAATTTTAATGTTCTCTGATTATCTGTCTCACTTGAATACTGAGGAACATAATGGCGCTTTGGAGTCATAAAGCAACCAGGACCCTTTTGCGCTTTATTGTTATTGCTAACTCTAGCTGATTTTTGACTGTGGTATTAAACCATTTCAGATAATTGAGATAGTTACAGGCACCAGTAAGAAACGGTTATGTCATAAACGTGAATGCAAGGTGATTACAGTTATTTGCTTACATCTTTGCAATGAGAATGGGGAATTTCAGGTTAAAAGAAAAATACCCTTACCTCAAACTCTCCTGGCTCTTCAAACTAATTCACTATACAGAACACTTCTGAAGTTATATCTTTGTATACATTACTTGGAAGTTTTGCACAGTGTACTGTTAATCAGGCACATGGTTCTCTGTAATCTGGGGTAAACCTGAGGTCCTTTGAACACACTCAGTATGTTAATACTCATTGAGTATCCACAACATGCCGAATCTCATCCTGTGATCTGAGGACACAGCCCTGACCTTTATGTGACTTTGAGATAGAAGCACAGATTCTAAAAGTTAGAGCTAACAATGAAGGGCTTCCCATACAGGTCAGCGTCAACAAATTTGATATCCTTCAGAGTCAGCCTGCGATACCTACATCACGGGTTTAATGGATGCAGTTGTACAGAGATAACTATTATAGTAAAGTTATAGAGAACATGAGAAAGAAAGAGAAGAATAATGGAGTCGGATACATTTTATGGTAGGATGCTCCCCTCTGCCAGTTGGGTGGTCCATGTGGAGAAGGGATTACAAGAGCGAGCAGGGAAAGGGAGCATCCAGTGCAGACTGGACTAGAGAGAGAGGGGGTCCTTATGTTGCCCAAGACTTATATACCCTTTGGCACCATGCAAGTCCCCTAATTACAGCTAAGGACATATATCACAGGAAAGGGTTGTGCTATGTTACAGGAGAGGGAAGTCTCCGGGGCCCCAGGTGACAAGATCAGACCCCAAACTCCTGGATGTGGCTAAACAGGTTAGACTAGAGATCATTAACAGTAACATGTGAATCTGCCCACAAGTTTCAAAGGGAGGGAACCATTTCCTAACAACAGGGGAGTTAGCCCTATCTATTGTGAGGCAAAGACCTTATAGCCAGAGCCTTTAGGGAGAATATTTAACTTGACTTCCACTCCAAATGCTAGTAAATAGTTTGCTTACTAATTTGGAGTATCCATAACTGTGGAACAGTTCTGACTTCTTGCCACAGTATCCAACCTATGGTAGTTACATAGTTTTGAGTCAATTTGAAGGTATAAGCATGAAGGGGTGGGATTTAGTCAGCCAATCAGGTAACAGCCTGAGGAATACTCCATGTGAATATAACCTTATTGTAAGGAGAGTCCTGGAAATCTCCCGCTTTCTCTCTGCCTTCACTTTCCTGCTGTTGTTTCACTCAGAGAGCTGCTGGGGTCACTCTGAGAGCTATGTGAGCTCGGTGGTGATTCCATTGCCATTAGAGTCACAAGACTTAGCACCCACTGGCCTGTGATCTTCCAGAATTTTCCATCATTGCATGTGGCTGTGTGAATCTGAAGAGGAATTAATGGACTATTATCAGAGTTAGGGGCTTGAAATAGACAGAACTGGGATGTTTACTTGATATATAATTAATTCTCTTTTAAATGAATCATTTTATTGGTGGAGGATGCAGATGTATCGCAATCCATACATCAATTCATTGTGTTTCAAGCACATTTTTTAGATTTCTTGCCATCATCATTTTCAAAATATTTTCTTTCTACTTCAGCCCTTGGTGTCAGCTACTCATTTTACCCCCTTCCTCCTCTACACCCCTTCCCTCACAAAACCTTGGTAATTTAAAAATTATTATTTGTACATGTCTTACACCGACCGATGTCTCCCTTCACCCACTTTTATGTTGTTTGTCGCTTTGGAGGTGGCTATATGTTGATTATTGTGATCAGTCTTGCCTTCCTTCCTCCCCCTGCTCCGCACCCCCATTTCCCCCTATCCTCCTGGTATCGAAACTTTCATTATTGGTCTGAAGGATTTATTTGAACTGAATTCCCTGTGTTCCCAGCTCTTATCTGTACCCATATACATGCTCTGATCTAGCCAGATTTCTAAGGTAGAATCAGAGTCATGATAGTGGGGTGGAGGGGGAGACTATTAAAGAACTAGAGGAAAGTTGTTTCATCAGTGCTATACTGCACCCTGACTGCCTCTTCTCTTCCTTGTGATCCTTCTGTGAAGGTATGTCCAATTGTCTACAAATGGGCTTTGGGTCAAACCCTACACTCCCCCAAATTCACATTGATATATGATTTTTTGTTCTGGGTCTCTGGCCTGATACCTGGTCCCATTGACACCTCATGATGACATAGGTGGGTGTGCTTCCTCCATGTGCACGTTGCTTTCTAGCTACATGGCTGCTTGTTTATTGTGGCAGTCATGTGCTTATGTTAATTTTATGATTGAAATGTAGGGGTGGAGTCTAGCCTGTTAATCTGGAGATAGCCATTGAGTAGCCGATGAGGCCTCTATGTGGGTATGACTTTCACCTGAGACTCCTGGGAAATCTTGTGATATTTCCCTCGTGAAGATGAGAAACCACCTCCCCCAGTTGTTGGTAGTTAGTCTCAGAGACGATTAATCACGGACAAGGCAAGATGGTAGCATTCGAGATGCTGGAGGAGTCGGCAGAGAGACCACACAGTTTTGCCCTGCTGGAGCCAGACCTCTGAAGCGGGGGTGGACAGATGGAGACTTCTGACAGCGATGAGTTGTTTCTGCTGTTGATGGACCCTGACCCCTGGAGGCGAGATGCCCTGCCAGCATCGGGATTCTGCACCCACTGACCTGTGACTTCGTGAGTTGGAAGAAGACTTTATAGACTGATTTCAGGCGTATGGGTTAATATCAGACTTATGACTTTGAACTGGACTGGGCTGGGATGCTTTCTCCATGTCCCATTCCTTTTGTATATAAACCCTTTCCTTATATCGATATGCGTGTCCTTGATTTGTTCCTCTAGTCTACCCGGACTAACACATTTATCATCAAGCTTCTAAAATCCAAAGTGCTATACCTTTGATAGCTGGGCACCATCAGTTTTCTTCAACACATTTGCTTATGCACCCATTTTGCTTCCAGCAATCATGTTGGGAAAGTGAGCATCATGGAATTCCAGGTTATCAGAACAAAGTGTTCCTGCACTGAGATAGTACCAATGTCCATCTGCTACCTTAATACATAACATATACATATATGTACATATGTGTTTCTCTGCTGTTATATATAAACATATTTACATATATACATGCCTGTATTTAACCCTCTGTAAATGCCCTTTGCCTCCTAGTTCTTTTCTCTATTTCCATTTATTTCCTCTTGTCTCACTATCATGTTCAGGCTTTATTGGGGTTTCCGTAATTTCATTCCTTAATTTATTGCCCTTGATCAAGCTCTAGCAAGAATCCAATGCCCTCCTTACCATCGATTTTAGATCACTGGTTCTCTTGCCCCTGTTTTTTTTTTTTAACACCCACTTCCTTTGCTCCACCTCCTCTTCTCCTGTGTCCCAGCAGAACCATTGGTGCCATTGTTTTCTCCTCTGGATTGTTTATCCTGTCTGTCTTATCTTAGATAGACATGCAAAGATAGCATTAAGAACAAAAACAAAACAACAACAAAAAAAACAAATAAGAGCAACCAAAAAAATGACCCCCCCCCCCAAAAAAAAAAAAAGAAAAGCCTATAAATAGTTCCAGACCTGCTTATTGATCTTTAGGAGTGTTTTCCTATCAAGTTTGTGGACTCTGTGATGTCATCTTATAATTTTTATATTAGGTGTTTTCCAACCTCCCTTTCAAGCCAGATTGCTATGCATGTGTGTGCATGTATGTATGCGGTTCAATATTGCCTTCTTTCCACCATTGAGCCAATGCTATGGTGGGGGCTATTTCCTTTTTGTTGCCCTCTGATGGTCTCTTATTTATGCCCAGTAAGTGCTATTCTGCCAAGAGTGGGTCAGCAAGTATCTTTTGTAGGATTGGACTTCTTTAATTGTATTCTTTGGAATTTTCCTTGTTTGGGAAGACTCTTACTTCTTCATCTATCTTGATAGCTAATTTAACTGTATTGAGTATTCTTGGGTTTGTGTGGTTTTTCTTCAAGGTTTGGACTATGTTACTCCACTTTCTCTTTAGAGTGTACACTGATCCATCTGAGCATATTCATATTTATAGGTTACTATTTGTTTTACACAGTTGCTCCTATGGTTTTCTCTTTTTCCTCAAAGTTGGATGGTTTAACTATTATATGCTTTTGTTATTTCTTCTTGGAATTTAGTCTAACTGGCATTCTTTTGGCCTCTTGAATGGTTTTCTAGTTTTCATTCATTAAGCTGGGGAGGTTTTCTTCTAAGAATTCCCTCATTATTTTTCCCATCGACTTCACTGTGCTTTGTTCAGTTAGTCCAATTATTCAAAGGTTGTTCCGCTTCATAGCATCAGACATCGTTCTCAGGTTTTCTTCAGCTGCTCTGATTATTTTATTTAACTGCCTTTTCCATTTGGTGAAGACTGTCTGATTATCCTCTAGGTCACTGGTGTGATTCTTTGCTTTCTCCAGTCTGTGGATGAAGTCTGTGAATTTTCAACTGGCTTTTGTTATCTCTTCCCGCAGATCTTGTGTTTCCCATGGTTACATAACCTTTATCTCCTCTTTTGTTTCATCCTTTTTCTGTTTTGCTTACCTCATTCTGTATATGACTCTAAGCAGCACCCTGAAGATTTCTTTCTGTGGCAGATCAATGTCTGCTTTTTCTTTCTTGTTGTTATGTTCAGGACATCTTCAAATATTGCCTTGGTTCTCCTTTTCTCACCCATTAAGGTTGTTGGGGTTAATTGCTGTTTGTGTTGTGTTTCTCTAGAGATGTCGGGAGCCATTTTCCAGAGAGTTGAAGAGCACTGGGTTCTTTCTTTGAGGGGCTTGTGGGAGTTATTGTTTGAACTACCTGCAGCTAACTGCACTGAAGAGCTGAGCTATCACTTGACCATCCTCTGGTTTCACTTGTTCCCTAGCTAATCAGTGTTCTGTTATTTGGAGGGCAAGTTGGATGGTTCTCTAGATGGATGCTGGTTGGGTGGTTGTGGACCTGCGAGGATGGTTCTGCTCTGAATGATCTCATAGGAAGATGGTGAGGCCCATGGTGGCTGAGGGCACCTCAGAGGTTGTATGAGTATGCCTTCTGCAATGGCAGTGCTGTGGAGGGTGGGTGTGCCAACTTTGGTGTAGAGCATTGTGCATGGTGGGTGGAATTTTCCTAGTTCACTAGATCACTGTGTAGTTTGGGCAGAGGTTTCCATGGTAGCATGCAGTGCTGGGGAGGGTTGACGAGCTGCCTTAGACCTTGTGAAGCACTTTGGCTGGCAGGAAGAAGTTCTTTCAGCCACATGTAACCATGGAGATCAGGCAGGATATCCCCCAGTCACGTGGAGCACTGTGAAAGGTCAGCAGGGGGTTTCCCAGTCAATTGGTGCACTTCAAAGTGTGGAAGAGGGTTCCCCTAGCCACTTTAAGGGCCTTGAAAAGTATATATGAGTTTCCCTGTGGCAGAAGGTGAGCAGTAGGTGGGAAGAAGGTGTTATGCCTCAGATGATGGGAACTCCCCCAGCTGGATAGAGGGAAGGTGTAATTACTCTTGGCTAGGAGTCCTCAATCTTCCTAATGCTGCGACCCTTTAATACAGTTCCTCATGTTGTGCTGATCCTGTATGTGGGTGTATCTTCATGTAGGCGAACCCGCCCAGGGATGCATAGAAGAGCATTGTCTTGATTTCTAAGATCATCAAAATATGGTCTTAGGTGACCTCTGTGAATGGGTCATTCAACCCCCAAGGAGGTCGTGACCCCAAACGTGAGAACTGCTGTCCTAGGTAAAGAGAAGTGGCACAAAGGCCAGCAGTGGTGGATAAGAGGAAAGAGAAGAGAAAATTAAAACTAAAAACTGAGCCCTCTGAGGCTGTGGGGAGAAAGAGATAAGAGAGAGAAAAAACAGTAAAGATATAGCTGAGCCTCGATTACCTGACTCTGGGTCTAGAGAAATTAAACCCTGCCCAGAGGGAGCAGCAAACTGTGTCTGTGTTGAAGTAAAGTCCTGGGTTGGATAAAGAAGCCTGGCTCTAGCTGATACTGTGACAGGACTAAGGTTAAGTCTTAATCAGGCTCCACAACAGTAAAAGTCCACAGCTCCTCCAATCCTAGTGGGTCTGTGTCTACTATGAATCTCCTGTGACCTGGCAAAGTGGAATTTCCCTTTCAGTGGCTCTCTTGTGCTGATTTCTGCAGATTTCCTCTGTTATGTGTTACTTGGTCACCATCTTGCCAGAAGTCTCTATAATTACTTCTTGTTATAAAACTCTCTCTTACACCTATATGAATGTCTGTGGATTTGGAGTGTCGAGTTCACTTGGCCGAACATACAATCCAACAGTTTCATCTGATAGCTTTTCTTTGCAAGTTGATAAATGCATTGTGTGAAGGCTGTACAGAGTGTTGTTGGCCACAGTGTGGCTTATGTACTCATAACAGTCTCAGCAGCATCCTCAGCACATTGTTAGAAATGCTCGCTCAGGCCCCATCTCTGGGATGCTGAATCAGAATTCTAATGAGACCCTCCGGTATATTTGCACACACGTGACATTTTCTATGTGATGCTACATTTTCATGGGGGAAGAAATAACCTCCACAGAGGCTGCTGAAGCAGATATTCAGATGCCTCATAGAAGCCTTAGTATAATAGACTTCGTTGTTACTAATTGCCTTTGTGTTGACTCAGAGCTATGGAGACCCCAAGTGATTTAGAGTAGAACTGCATACCATAGGGTTTCCAATGGATAATTTCTCTCTCTCTCTCTCTGAGGACAATTTTCAGGTCTTTTGCTCAGGGCACTTCTGGGTAGACTAGAACCTCCATCTTTCCAGTTAGCAGCTTAGTGTGTTCGTCACTTTACTACATGCAGATTCCTAAAGGAAACCCCAGGCTAGCAACAGTCACTGGATTGAAAAAAATCAAGGTTAAATTTAATGTATTGTACAAATATGCACTGAGTTGTGGCGGTTGACTTTGTAATCTGGTTATAATTCACCAGACCTAAGCAGGGTTTGGTGCTATGGAGATTAACTGGTCACTGTCGTTACCATCAGGTTGTCCCCCCGTGGATTCTCACAGAGGATGATAACTCTGGGCTTTGCTGTCCTTTCTAAATAGATAGAAGGAATGTGATGGTAGCAGAGAAGGATGCAGGAATGTGTACTGAAAAATAAGCTTTCCCTTGCCGTCTTGACCCATGAACTCAATACTTTCGTGGAGTGAGACTCATAAAATTAATTTCAACATAAGGGGAAATGAAAATGTATTGCTATGTAATCATAAAAATCTTAAACATATCAAAATTTTCTTCACATTTCCTTTACCCCCATCGACATCATTTTGAAGGTTGTGTTACCATTTCTCTACCACTTCTCTGAAGAATTCTGCATTCTTTGATATGTTTCTCCTCAAAATTTCAATTTTAATATCATTGATGGGTTCTGATCAAGTTCCTTTTCCATGGTCTTTGAGTATGGGGGGAAAAGTCAGGAGGCATGAGTGCAGTGCTATAGGGAATATAGGGGAAATTTTCCTAGTTGCATTCTTGTAAGCCAGTGCTGGCTGCCCTCAAAGATTAAACAGGTATTTTTCCTATGATTGGAAAATAAATTTCCTGGCCCAACTTTCTTACCTGTTTCTTTTTTTTTTCTTTTTTTGCATTAGTATAATTTTCAATTGTCTTCAAATATGTGTCCTGTGTGGAGGAGTTGGGTGGGGATGTTGTGGGGATGTAGCATGGCTATGCATTTGAAATCTACAAAAGATAGTCATGATAACTTTCTGAGTTGATCTGTCTGCCTTATCTTTAATTGGTGGTATATTATAGAGCACAAAAAAGCACTGTTTTGATTAGACCTTAAAAAATACTCTTAGAAGACTAAGTGTATGATTGAGAGAATTTGTCTCCAGCCATCCACTAATTACAGACACATGTCTCTTGTTGTTAGGTTTCATCAGTTTGGTCCCATTTCTTAGTGTCCTTATGCTCAACAGTATCAAACACTTCCTAGTTCCAGCCCATCCTCACCATTTTTCATTTATATTTAATACCTTTACTGGGGGATCTCACAACTCTCATCATGACCCATTCATTTTTCCATTGTGTCAAGCTTCTCTGTACATATGTTGCCATCATCACATTCAAAGCATTTTCTTTCACTTTGAGCCCTTGATATCAGCTCCACCCTTTTGTTGCTCCCTTTCCCCCCTCCCTCTGAACCCTTGATAAATTATATATTATTATTTTGATATCCTACATTGTTCTCTGCCTCCCTTCATCCACTTTTCTGCTGCTTGTCCCCCCTGGAACGTGATATATGTTGATCCTTGGGATAGTTTCCTTTGAAAAAATTGGGAACAAGAGTACTTTCAATGATTTTGATATTTCAAATACTTACAACACTCACTGGAGATTATAGACCCCAAATTATAGGAAATCTCATCTCCTGTTCCAGTCAAGGAAACAAAAATTCAAATATAAAATAAAGATGGAACAAAAATAAAGATGACGATGACCTTAGCTCAGATAGGTAATTGATTGTCCTAGTCATGTTGATGTTACCTAGAATGGGGGTCCAGAGGAAGGCTTCATTTGCATGAAAATGTTTTAAATAAATTATTAAATGATTGTCTTTTGTTTTCCAAGTACTTTTCTATATGCTTGAATTAAATTAAGAAGTTGGGGAAACAAAGCTGCCTGTCCGCTTGCATCTTATACACTCTAGTGTTGATGGAAGATAGGTTACATTTCAGGCTGCTTATCTTGGGTCAGCTCTTTGAAACCACCAGCCAGTCCTTGGGAGAAAGACACGGTTTTTTACTACCTTTGACTTCTCTTGGTCACACAGGCTGGTGTGCTTCTTCCATGTGGGCTGCTTGTTTATCTTTAAGCCTTTAATATCCCAGATGCTAGGTGGGGACGCAATGATATGATTTCTGTTCTTTGATGGCTTCTAACTGATTCCATTGATCTCTTATGGTCACACAGGCTGGTTTGCTTTTTCCATGAGGACTTTGTTACTTCTGAACTACATGGCTGCTCTTTTACTTTCAAGCCATTAAGACCCCAGATGCTATATCTTTTATAGTTGGGCATGATCAGATTTCTTCACCACTTCTGATTGTGTACACATTTGTCTTCAGTGATTGTGTCAGGAAGGTGAGCATCAAAGAATGTCAGTTTAATAGAACAATGTGTTTTTGCATTGAGCAAGCAC
Organism: Nesogale talazaci; assembly: GCA_004026705.1. Lineage (NCBI taxonomy): Eukaryota > Metazoa > Chordata > Mammalia > Afrosoricida > Tenrecidae > Nesogale > Nesogale talazaci. Next base: position 15,714 of record PVJH01012105.1, read on the forward strand.
TTGAGTGGAGGTATACTGTTCATCTGGTGCCTTAATGCTAACCCTATAAGTATATGCATGTAGATCTATTTCCTAATCATCATATATTAATATATTTATCAATGTTTATGGCTGTACTTAGACCTCTGTAGATGCCCTTTCTTTCCCAATTCCCTCCCCTATTTCCTTCTATTTTCCTCCTATTCCACTATCATGCACATCCCCCATTTGAATTTCAGTAATTTCTCTCTGTTACATCACTCCTGATCAATCCCTGTCAGGCCTGTTACACTCACCCTGCCACTGTGAATCAGATTTCTTGATCTGCCATGTAGACACTAGTGCATTGGCTTTATTATTGGTTCTTAGGAAAAGGACTTACACGCTAGTCTTCCTTTTCCATATCATCATGTATTATTCCACATCAGTAATATCATAATTCTATATCATTCCATAGTATCCCATACCATAGTTTCCTATCTTGCCATATAATTATGTGGCATTGTTCCCTAAAATTACATATTGCCCCAGATTACTTCATTTCATTCCACATCATAATTTTATATCATTCCATATTATCCTATATCATAATTATTGATTATTCTATATCATATCATATATCACACCCTCCCAGTCCATAACAGTTTATATCATTCCATGTCATTCTCTCTCATCACTCCATATCATAATTGCATATTATTTCATATCATTCAGAATAATTAATTTTGATCTTCCACTAAGTGTCAGGCACTATGGAATCTCAAAAAATCCATCAGAAGCCACCAATCCTTGAACGAAGGACAATGATAGATGAGTAGAGTAGAGGTGGCACACTTCTGTCAGGAAACTCAGGCAGGGCTTTGCTGAGGTGGTGACAGCACAGGGGAGACCTGAATGAACTGTGATGAGGTCCATGTGGCAATACAAGGAAAAAAACACTGTCAATAGAGAAAAGCAGAGCACCTCACCTCTCACCCCAACTTACCCTTTACCTTAACCCTTCCCCTGACCCTTCAAGTCAAGGTGTGTCTGCTTCTCCTGTGGTGCTCTGTACTTGGTATTGTGCTGGGTGTTTAATACTCCTTGTGTTATTTAAGTCACGTAACCATGAAAGAGCTCTCATGAAATCAATCCTGACTCACACCAGATTATAAATGTTTCTGTGGGTCAAATTCTCACTGACTATTCAGAGGCTTCATTTCCAGCAAACCATCACAGGACAACAGTCCGACAGACAGGCAGTAGATATACTTATCTGCCCTTAGAGATTGATAGCCCAATAGCCACTCTGTGCCTTCGTTTCTTCATTTGCGAAGTGGGGAAGCATGGCATGGACCTATCTTACCTTCTCATCTAATTGTGACGTGTGAATGGAGCAAGGAGTCAATATGAAAATGCCTTGATGACATGGACATGAAACTGGGAATGAAAACCTCATAGCTAACATTCTCAATTATTTTTCAGATCAAGTCAACCATGGAAGGAGCTACAGCTCTCACTCCCATTGTTTCACACGATGGGGACCTACAGATAGATCGTCCTGAGGTGGCAGCGATAAAGTTCAGCTTGAATGTAGAACAGAATAACTTTTTAAATATATAAAATTGGGTATACGCACACTAATCTGGTTGATGTGAGCCATATCTGGGGTTCAAATACCACCATTTACCTAGCTGTGGACTCCGAGTTTTTGTTTTTCTTTTGCAGAAGGTATACTATTGAGTAGACTGGAATTTACATTTCTTCATTTAGATAGTTTTGTTCTTGATCCCTGCTGTGTTTCCAGCCCATTACTAATTAGATAAAATGCTAAAAGGATACTTAACATTTTTGGTTGTAAAATGTTAAAAGAATCATTTTAAAGGAATGTTGTTCTTTGGCTACTTTAGAGAGCAGCTGAAGAATGTTAGATCTATGTTTTGCACAGGATGTTTTTCTATGCTTTCTTTTGTTACTATTATTGGGTTTTTGCTTTAAAGAAAATGAATGAAAACCACGTTTTAAAGTTCTTTGGCTATTGCTTAACATGTGTTAAGAGTTCCCTCTTTCCTTACCACTCAAAGGTCTTGATTCCTATTAAACATCTTATTAGTAATGGAGAGCTAATAGAGAAACACTTGCAATGCTTTCTTATCCACATTGGAACTCATGGAGAAGTACTATCTGGCTGCTACCACCCAAATCCTTCTTGAATTTCTGCTCAGAAATTTCTACCTCCATACAGGCTATCATTGCCTATATTTATCTGTCTGCAATTCCACCCAGCAAGTATTAATTAGGTATCCAAGGCCTCAGAGTGTGGGAGCAAGAGGATGTGGTTTTGAGGCCAGTGCTGTGCAATCAATGGCTTCTATTGTCTTCCCTCGTGACCTTCAGGAACTATTTTACTTGCAGAGCGGTGGTGAATGTGGGGTTTAAATTATTCTGCCCGCATAGCAGAGTCTTAGCCTATAACATGCTCACTTCACGATAACTAATTTTATAAGCACTCTTTAGATTTATGCAGGCACACTTCATTTTACTGCATTTTGCTTTATTGCACTTCACAGACATTGCAGTTTTCAGAGATGGAAAGGTTTGTGACAATTCTGCGTGGAGTCAGTCAATGGGTGTCATTTTTCTAAGTATGCATGCTCACTTCATGTCTCTCTGTCCTGTTTTGGAGAGTTTCCCAAACTTCGTCATGCAACTGCACACTTCAGAGACTACAGCATTGTGTACACTGACTTCTTACATGCACGGGGAAACCAAACAGATTCCTGCCATTTGCTTTCTTGCAATCCTGCCGGACTGTAGAGGCTGGAACCAAAGCCAAAATAGCCCTAAGGTTGTCAGGAGAGCCCAGTCTCTGTAAAAGAACCCCCGGCTTGATGTCTTGCCATGTGGCTTTGCATGGGTTTACTAACTCATTAAGCTATTCAACAATTTACAAACATCAGCTAGGGAAGAGTTTGAGAGACCAGTGGTTAATAAGAACTCAAGGATCTGCCTTCCTGAACTACGGAGACTGTGAGGGTATAGCCGTTAATCAATTCAAATGATTGTTCAGCTAAAAGTGTGATCGGCACAAGCCTTGAGGAGTATAGGATATCAGTAGACTATTCAGCACACCTCCTTCCTCCCCTGTTTCCAAATCACACAAACAGACAGGCACCAGGGAATGCATTTGGAGCCATGGGATGCCTTGCATGTCAGAGCAGAACTCTGCTCCACAGGAGTTTCAGTAACTCGTCTTTAGAAGCCTCTCGTCAGGATGCTCTTCCTAGACATCTCTGGGTGGATTTGAACCTCAGCCCAGTGGTTCTCAACCTTCCCAATGCTGCGACCCTTTAGTATATTCCTCGTGTTGTGGCAACCCCCAATCATAAAATTATTTTCATTGCTACTTCATAACTATCATTTTGTTCCTCTTATGAATCGGGCAACCCCTGTGAAAGGGTCATTCGACCCCCAAAGGGGTTGTGACCTAGGGGTTGAGAACCGATGCTCTAGCCTATTTGATAGGACCAGAGGACACCCACCACCTTCACCAGTTTGATTATTGTTCTGTGAGTCATTTGGGTCAGTTCTCACTTGCGGTGACCCTACAAGGCAGAGTAGAACTGTCCTACAGGGATTCCCAGCTGTTCTACTTATGGGAACAGGTTTCTAGCTCCTTTCACTATGGAGACACTGGGGCTTGCAAACAGCCAACCTTTAATTCAGCAGCGGAGTGCTTAGTCATGACACCTGAGGGCCACCAGGCTCGAAAACAAACACAAAATGAAATATGAACCCACTGCTAGGGAGTCTACCCAAATCCATAATGACGTACATAAAGTTTCCAAGATTGTAGATCTTTACAGAAACAGATAACCTCATTCTTCTCACATGGCACAGTTGGTAGGTTTGAACTACTGACCTCATGGTGACCCATGTCTAACCCAAAGCATGAAGCAGTTCCTGGAGAAATTGCTGTCAGGAAGTTTGGCTTGCCACTTTTTGCCAGAGGTCTCTGAGGGCTGGTACAGGCTTCTTCACACTTCTTTCTCTGTGGTGGTAATCGGGAATGATGGAGTGGAGGAGGCACAGGTTTGAATTGGCCTGTGTCACAGAAATCTCACACCCAGAAATCATGACTATATGTATTATATGAACCTGCAGAGGACACACTGTGAGTCCAGGAAGAAGTTTTCATTGTATGAGGCCAGTAGAGGTTTGCATCCTGTGCTAATATATAATTATCCTGACCTATGTAATAAGTGGAATGATCCAGCACCGCAGCTGCCGCCACCACCACCAACAACAGTACCAACAGCACCACCAACAAAACTCACAGCTGTCAGGCTGACTCCTACCCATAGTAAGCTAAGCAAGGGTGACCCATGGGGTCTGAGATTGTACAACTGAGATTCAGCCCACTCTGCCACCAGAGCTCCTTCTACAGCCACCTCCAGCCAGATAGTCTGCCATTGTGTCAATTCTGACTGTAGCTGAGGTTTCCAAGACAGCCAGTGTTATGAGATCAGATGGCCTCCTCTTTCTCCCAAAGAGTGAATGATAGGCTTGGGTGTCTGCCAATGTTCAACTCACAACATCACCAGAGTTCCTTTCTCCAGCCATCAAGAACTTCAAAAATAAGTGTTCAGGGGAAGTGAATTGAAGGTGATGGCAGTGGTGGAAAATATGCAGAAGGATAGAGAGAATGATTGTCCAAGGTGAATCATGGAATCATGGTGTCCTGGAATTATTTAGGTAGGAATGGTGCTTCTCTGGCTGCATGTTCTTTCACTAAAATACAGCAGTTAAAGTAAGTAGACAATGAGTGTGGGCCCACCCAGCACAGGCAGAGGGAACAGCAGGGTCAGTGGCAGAAACCCTGGGCAATTCCCAGACCTTGGCTGCTTCCACTGGGCGGGTGGCTGTTGTCCAGCAATGCCATGTTGCTTGCAGGTTATTCTTTGGCAACAGCCCCCCCCCCCCCCGAACGTTTGAGGGAGCAGTTTCTTTGGGAATGTAGATGCATATAGTAGGAAGAGAAAGGGGGGCTTGCGAGGAAGGGGGTGACTTCAGAGAATTCTTCTGTGACATTCTTCTGTGACAATCTGCTAGCTTGATAATGACACACATTATATATAAACCCTGGTGACACTACCAGGTAAGCATTCGATTGTTCACAGCAAGGTTGCTGACTCAAACCTTCCATCTACTACACAAGACACAAATGAGACAATCTCTCCCGTGAAAATTTACAGCTTCAGAAGTGCCATGTAGAGTCACTATATGTCATCACCCACTTAAGGGCAACGGATTTTGTACATATTATGTGTGTATTATTAGTCTTCACCTTCATTTGATTCTAGAAATCCATCTATATTTGTATCTATGTTTAATTTCTCCTATGGACAAATTCTAGACATCTATCTATAGCCATATCTTTGCTTAATTTTGCCTATGGCCAATAGCTTTTAAGTTATGTCAGTATTAAATTACTATGCATTTACTTATTTCTTTTCCCTCTGTCTTTACTAATTTCTTGCTTTTATAGCATTGTGGTCTGAGAGGGTGCTTTGTATTACCCCGATTGTTTTGACTTTATTAAAGCTCTCTGTGGGACCTTGGTTAAGACCTCTTCAGGTATATGATTAGTGCAATTAGGGGATGGATGTATTCTGTTGGGTGGTGTTGTTAGGGAGCTAGATTTAGGGATAAGTGAGGTGTCTCCCCAATGCCTGCAAAGGCCCACAGAGAGGGGCGGAAAGATGGCAGGCAGTCTTTGAAGACCCACGGGAAGACCCAACCTGAGAATGCATAGCCTAGGACTCCCTAGGCTCAGGTAAAACCAATACCTGGGACACAGGCATATTAGGATAGTTCTCAGGTGGGCCTAAATTCATCCAATGAGGTCAACCAATATCTTCAACCACGCCTCCCCCAGCCAGGGGGTGGTATAGAATAGAGGGAAGAAGCACAGCCCTGCAAGTTCTCTTGGCCACCTGTATGTCTCTTTGCTCTGCCCTTGTTCAGGGCCATGCTGTAAGGAGGGAGTCTAGCTGTGCAGGATGTGGTGCACACATGCCTGTGTACCCCCTTAGGTCCGCTCTGGGCCTTCTCTGAGACCATGTGCGCTTGGGCTTTAAGGCACTTGCTCTCTTGGCTCATGGAATCCCGGGAGTCCCTGGTCCCACACATGTGGGTGTGTTCTTTCCACGTGACTTTCCATGCCCAGGTGTGAACCCCAGCACTGCTTCAGTGTGGCTTGGCACGCTTTCAAGAACCAGAGTGAACCCTTTGGAGACTGTAAAACCTGGAACTTTCCCTTTCCTTCATAGAAACTCACTTGGATTACAAAACATGCTTCGGCGTGGATTCCTGCAGGGTGCGCAGCAAAGAACAGAGGTACAATCAACTCCGAAAACCTAATGGTATGTTCTATGAGGTTGCTTTCAATGATTGTGTTGTTTATATCTTCTGGTTTTTCTTGATTATCTTCCCAGTTGTGGTTTTGTAAAGGATCCTACTTTTTTTTGGGGGGGTGGGGATGGAGGGGGCGGGGATTGCCTATTCATCTATTCTAGAATGTCTTCTTGAAATCCTAACGGGTGTTTGCTTATGAGGTCTTCATGATAGGAGATGTGGAATGGGTGGTCAGTGGTCAACAGTCAATTAATGATCAAGTCACATTGTCACCAATGGCAGCAACCTCAATGGGTACTATTAACTTGGAAACCAATGAACCCCCATGAGGAATACCAGCTCTTCCTGCAATACTGTTTGGGATGGCTAAAGAAATTGCTCAAAGATGTTTTAAATAACATTTAAAAAACTCTGAAAAGAAAAAAATCTAAATAGGACACGACATTTTTCCCATCTTGCTTTGGTTGGTTTTCAGAAAATTTTTTTATAGAAAATATTTCAGGGTCCAAGGCAGATATTTGCATAACATATACAAGAAGACCTTGAAAAACACCCATAATGGAAGGCCTGAGCATACATTCAATAGAGTTATAATTTCCTTCTGAAAAGTGTTAAGTGGGAGTTTGTTAAAACACGTTAAGGCTGAAGGGAAGGAACACATCCTTGTGTCCTTGATCACAACAAAATGAAGTGTGAATTCAAAGGTGAGCTTTACAGAACTGCAGATTTCTAGTTTGATAGTATTAGGGAAGGCTTCAGGAAAATGAAACAAGATCTGACGTCAGAAAGTGGGAGTGTCAGAATGCAATGTTGGGGCACGTCACAGAGCAAGGAAAGAAGAACTGCTCTGAGCACAACCAGTCACACAAACCACAACAGAAACCAGTGTCCAACAGGCATAGAAGTGGGTCCATGTTTTCATCTATGTCAACACTCATGGGATAGGCACATAACAGGTAGACTATAAATGACATTCTGAGATGGTAACCTGGTGCTATCTATTAGCAGCAGGTGGTCCAGGTGCTCTGAAGGGCAGAGTAGAAATGTACCATGGATTTTCAAGGCAGTGAGCTTCACAGGAAGAAGCCCTGGTGCCCTATAAATTCTCAGTCACTAATGAAAGGGCCAAAGGGACAGCAGTTCAAACCCACTAGCTGCATCATGGGAGAAAAGCATGGCGGTGTCGTTTATCAGAGACTGCCTCTTTTTGACACTTGATGCTGCAGTTTTACTCTGAAAGTCACTATGAGTTGGAATCAACTTGATGTCCTTACTTTGTTTTGGTTTGGAGACTTTATGGGAGCAGACTCTCACATCATTCTCCTTTGGAGAAACTGGTGGTCTAGAACCCCTGACCTCTGAGTTTTCAGCTGAACTCTTGCACAATGTAGCACCAAGACTGTATCCATAGTATCCTCAGTGTCATTAAGTGGATTGAGACACATAGTGAGCCTGTAGGGCAGAATAGAAGTGCCTCTGAGTTTCTAAGGCTGTAAATCTTTAAAGGAGTAGAACGCCACATTTTTGTCTCCAGGAGCACCTGGTGGCTTTGAACTATTGACCTTATGATTAGCAGCCCACTTGTAGCCTAAGGTTTCCCATGCCGTATAGGTATTGCCGTAAAACAATGCATCAAGTCTAGTCTTGGAGTTTCTGTTTTATAAATCAGAGAGTTCAATGAACGTATTTCAAAGGGACCCCAGGTCTGTGGCAAATGGGCTTTGACTAGTTGACTTGGGCTAGACTAGGTTTAGGAGTAATGGTGACTTCTAGGAGACCATAGTCCTCAGGGCTCAAAATAAAATTTAAAAAACACCTAATAGTAAGTGGTGAGTCATCTCCACTCCCTGGACCTTAGAAATATCGAGTCTGGAGAATAAGAACTCTTCCTCAGCAGTGATCACTTGTGGTGGTGTAAAGAATTCAACTCTATCCACTGGATCTAGTCTTTGATGTCTGAGAGAGAGAGTTCTACAACCTTGGGCATTCCTGTGATGGAATGTATTTCAAGAGACTCTACCTGTGGATCCAGGTGTACCAGGAGGGCCAACTCAGTAACAGAGCAGGAAACAGAGCTCAGGAAGGGGGGCCTGATTGAATCAGCCATGTCAACTTCATAAAGAACCTTGACAAGGGAGCTCTATGGCAATGACAAAAGACATTGATCCATATGGATTGTATGCCCCGCCTTTTTATTCCAAAGCCATTATGTTGAGAGCTACTACAGATATCATAGTATTCCATCGTCCAATCACATCAAACAGTATGGTACAATTGCTACCACAGTTTCAAAACATTCTTTTCCTTCCTGAACTCCTTGACACCAGATCTTTTACTCTCCACCCTCGATGCTGTACCACCCAACACCACCATCCTGAAACCCTTAATCCAGTTGCTGTCCATATAGGTTCATCAATCCTGGATCTCCTATACTCAAAAACTGGAAGACACAAAACAAAAATTCAAGATGGTGACCCCAATAGCGAAACACATCTGAGATAAACCTCAATATGTACAAACAAAATACCTCCAAAATACAGAAAATGTTGAAAACAAGATCAGGCTTAATGTATGTCAGAGAGAAGGACCAACAGATAAGACTTTAACCATTCAAGTCAGATTTAGCATTTTGCTCTCCAGTGCCCTATTTTTAGAAGCCACTTTCCTCCCACTCCTCTGTTATGAATGGCAGGAAATCACTGGAGGCTTATTTCCTAGGTAGCTCCACAAATGTATCTTGGGTTCTCATTGTCACCCACAGCCTTCTGCAAACTTGTACACATGTCACCACCATCATTTTCAAAACATTATCCTTCGAGAGAGGGATGGTGTGCCAATGTAGGCTAACTTCATATCACAGTACATAAATTACTCATTTATGCATGTTCCCTTTAAGAATATAGAATTTCTAAGTTGAGGACCCTCCTGAGTCCCCTATGCATGTCTCTTCATCCATATCTTTTTTGCTGGGATAACACAAAGCATAGTATTTTCTGTGGGTTACATATTAATCGTCCCAGTGGGGAAGTGGGGGCCATCAGGTCAGAAATGAGACTTCCTTGAGGGCTTCTAAGCCTGGTGATGACATCAGAGGTCTTGTGTCCTTGCTTTCACTTTTGAGGTCACTCTGGGTGGTTAGTTTCAGGGAAGCAAGTGCTGCCTGAACACCTGTGTCTGATGAGAAGTGGGAGGCTAAATGGTAACCTAACATTAGCCAATCATTGGGTGGGGTAAGAAGGGATTTCCAACCACTTCAGGAAGCTTATAGTCTAATAGGATTCTAAAAAACAGGGACTAAGTTTTAGGAAGAAACAACATGTTGAGTTAGGAAGGATGTATCAGAAGGGCACATAACCTGATCGACAGTGAATTTTGACCTGAAGGATAAATTGTGTGTGTGTGTGTGTGTGTGTACGTACATGTGTGCCTGATGGGGAAGGTTGGGAGGCACATAGAGTACATGAAGAACTCATACAAGCTATAAATAAGGAAATTCCTCAGAATATATATGAAATCCATTCCTAAAGAATGGATTCTATATTCTATATTCTGTAAGTGCCTGTAAGTCAAATATGTTAAGTTTGAATGGGAGCATAAGATTCTTATTCAGCCTTATCTTACTGCACAGAAAATTGCAAAGTCTTTGTTTTAATGAAAGACCTAAATATGTAGCACACATATTGCCCTGAAAATGTAGAGGTTATGAATAGGGAGGGTAATCTACATGATCAGTAGTTCAAAACCACCAGTGACTTTTCGGGAGAAAGATTTTCTACTCCCTTACATAGTGACCATCTTAGAAACCCACAGAACACTGATTTCCTTGATGGTAGTGAGTTTGTATTTTGTTTCTGAGTCTGCATCATTTTGTGCAGCACAGTGAAGTGATTTGCCTAGGATTTTGATGCTGGTTGAGGTCAGTAGCATCATTTCCAAGTGAAGTCAAGTTTACCTAGCAATCAAAAGGCAGTACGAGTTGCCTTTGTGTGGGTCTTTTTAAGGCAGGGATCTACTGTATAGATCATGATGTATTAGTCAGCCACAAACATAGTATGTATAGATTGCATGGCATAAAAACAAAAGACAGGTTAGGGTTAGAGTGAGGGTTGATGTTAGACTTAGGGTTAGAGTTATTCTTAGAGTTGGGCTTAAGAGTTAGTTCGATCTTGATCAACTTATTGACCACTCTTGGCATAGAGAAACAGAGGGACCAGATTCAGTGAGGACTTGTGTGTCTATGGTGAAAACTTTAAGAGCAATGAGAAGTTATAGATATGACAGGGGTGTGGTGAGATTTATATCATAGATAGATCCTTTGTTCTCTGCTGTGGCTTGTCTCTTCTGATGGAGACTGATCATCCATGGCAAAGAGGAGGGACAGAGGATATGCAGCAGTTAGAGACAGTTAACTCAGGATAGTGTCACAGGAGGAGGGTGGTGGTGTGAGCAGCAACAGTGTGAGGGCATGATGGCATAGATTTCACAGAGGACATCAACCAGGTCTCAGGTGAGTTGTGGCCATTTGCAGAATGGCCAATGGAACCCAGGATTTGGATGGGTCAGAGAAGAGGTTAGATAGCTCCATAGCTGGAATCATGCTTGGCAGATCACTAGACTTCAGGCAAGTGGATGGTTAGAGAGTTTACAGCAGGTGATGGACAAAGTGGAAGGCAGGACCCCATGTGGTGCCTCCCATGTAGATTATGGGTGGAAAAAGGGAGGGTTGGAACTGCCCCTTTAGCCTGGTGGGAGGGTTTCTCTGAAGCAGTGGGAGGCAGGCCAAGGGAGCATTCCTGAAGAGAGAAGGAATGTGTAGACTTTAAAGATGAAGCCTGCTGATGTTCTCTGGGGTATGATTGCAGTTCCAAGTCCTGCTGAGAATTTGTGCTTGCACCCCAGAAGTACTGAATCAAAATCTACATCTTAACAAGATCCCCCTTGTTTTGCAAAGACAAAAGTAAAGGGGATATGGAAAGACCTATTCCCATCATCCATGGGACCCCACCCGCCTCCATGACCTTGTTAAAAACTGGCTGGAAGAGGATGCCTGGGTGGTGTGTAGGTGATTGCTCACCTGAGACTTGGCTGTTTGAAGTCATGCAGAGGCATCACATAGGAAAGACCTGGATGCCTGCTTCTCTATATACCATATTCAGTGCCATGAGTTCATTCCCATTCAACACCAACCCATAGGGCAGGGTAACACTGGCCCTGTGAGTACTGAGACTGAAGCTCTGTAAGGGCATAGGATGTCTCTTCTTTTCACCCGAGGAGCAGCTGATGGTTTCAAACTGCTGATCTTGCATTTAGAAGCCCACTAAAGTAACCACAATGCTGCCAGGGGTCCCGCCCCCAAATCGCTGCAGAGCCGTTCTACTCTGTGCTACATGGGGCCGCTATAAGATGGGATCCCCCTGAGAGCAGAATGGTCAGATTTGGCTTTAAAGGGAGAGCAGTAAGCAGTGAGATTGTCACAGTATTTCAAAATGGTTCCCATAGTCCCCCTTGCCAACAATCTCCGCCATCTGGAGTCAAAAGAAGACTGAGGGCATTTTATTCTTAGACAGTGACTTGGGACCCCGAAGTCCTCCTGTTAGCATGGGGGAAAGTGAGATGGAAATGAACACTGCCTCTGCTAAGAGATGTTGTGGAGTCCTGGCAAGAACCTGGATATTTGGTTGCCATGCCAGTGTCTCCTCTGTGGCCTCGCACACATTCGCCATGAAGATGTTTTCATAACCCTTGTCAGGCACAATACACGTGGCAGCCAAAAGCAGTGTCTGCTTTCTCAACACATTCTCAACAACTAGCCTGCCCAGGCTTTGTCAGCTCCTTGTGATTTATACAGAATGGGAATTCTGGGCCTCGGGTTCTTCCAGAGCCCAAATGCTGGAATTCAAATCTGTCATGTTCCCCCATCCACCATGACTGCACTCCTTGGAGATCCTGCTGGGCATGAATAATTTGTTCTCCTTTCTTGACATCTGCCTTCGCTCTCCAGGAAGTGTTGTGCAGAGCACACCAGCTGGTTCTTCAGCTGGGACATGCCACGACTCAGGTGGCGTGGTTCAGCAGAGACAATAAGTCAATGAATCGGTAAATAATCAGCCACCTGTCCATCTTTCCTCCGAAGTCCATCTCCAGGCTCAGCCCTCCACCAATCACCCATTGCCATGCCCAGCCGCACACTCCTGCCACATGGCGGGGTGAGACAGTGAAATAAACAGAGGGCACATCTCCCTGAGATCTGTTTCTGCGATTATGGCTGGGTTAGTTAATACGTTAGGGAAATTGCCCATACTACACCTGTCACAGGTGAAAAATCTGCATAGTCTTGCATAATGCATGAGTCTCTAATCCCTAGGAGGGAATTGCAAAGGCTTGTTATTGTTCCACTGCAGCTTCCCAGTGGCCTCCCGGGACTAATAGAAGACTCTGGAGACAGCACCTGTGGCAAAGTGACTCCAGTCCCTCCCTAGCTAGACTGCCTGCCATTGGTTCCAGTGGTATTGTGGGCTATCACTGGGTTCCAGGGGTCAAACCCACCAGCCACTCTAAGGGAGAACGATGAGATGAGGTTATCTGCTACCACAAAGATTTAGAGCCATAGAAGCCCCATGGAGGTTGCTAGGAACCAGAATGGACAGTGGCAACGAGTCTGGTTTGGGGTGGTTCGTTTGGCCATTTATTGGTCAACACAAGTGAAGCCTGTTCATAACAAGTGAAGCAAGGTGATGGATTGGGACTAGAGGGGACTCATTGATAGGACACCAGGAGTCTGCAGGAAGCAAGAACAGGCCTCAATCTGCATGTGTCACCATAAGGGGCCACATCTCCACACTGGGGCTTCTCGCATTGACAGTATTTTCACTGTCTGAAATTTTTTTGCTCATCCTTCTCTGCATATTTACTTTTTAAACATAACCCTTTGTTAAAATTTATTTTCTACTTGGCTTAAGAGGAGGAAAATATCATGCAAGAAATTATTCCATTTTAAATGATTTATGAGCTATAGAAATACAGAAAGGTCCCTGAGAGTTAGGCATCCTTAATTTTCTAGAGGCATGTGTGTGTATGTGGGCATATTTTCAAAAAGTTTGTTGAAAATTTCCATTCTCTTAAAGCGGTGTTCCCGTCACACTCCCCTGAAGAATTCTACACTCCGCAATTTGACTGTTGTGGTCTCCTTGACAAACTCAAGATGTGATCTTTTTAAATGGTTTTGAAATTTTGAGAACAAAAAGAAATCTGAACGAGTAAGATCAGAGTAGGTGAAGTAAATATTTATTGGTGAAATTCTTGCAGAACAGCCCTTGCTACCTCAGATGATGGAGAAGTTACACTGTAGGAATGGGAGCGCACTCTTTGCCTGACTTTTCTTTACCATTGTAGTTTTCTTTTTTTTTTAAACTTCTTAATAAGCTCCCATGATGGTCCACTGTTTTTCAAGATGTGTCAACATGACCTCTTTGTAATCCCCACAAATAATTAACATAGCCCCCTGAGGTGATCGTTCTGCTTTGATTTGAACTGGCCCAGTAGAGCCCCTCAGAAGCTGTGTAGATTGCCCCTAATCCCCACCCCTTCACTTTGAAGACTACATAGATTAAGACGAAGATATTATTGAGATAACATGTCTACAGTCACCCACTGATCTCAGAGACTTATTTAAACACATTTTGTCAGGCATGAATGGTTCATGGATACCTATTAGCAATTTATCCATTTTTTCCTTATCTGCTCGCATGTGTGTCTATCTGTATGTATACATAGATCTTTATCTGCATGCATTATACATGCATAGATATTTACTGCTGTGTGTACAGGCACACACACATTCTGTTAGACCCTTTTTGTCCTCGAGTAGGGGTCGCCAACTGAGGCTTCTGAGTCACAGGCAGCTCTTTCCGTGCAAACGTGTGGCTCAGAAGTCACATTGGAAACAGGTGAAGGGTATTAATTCAGATCATGGTGATTTCATTTCTTTGGAAAAACATATTTCAGGATCTTAAAGTGGTATAAAAGTGATTTAAGTGATATTAAAGTTGTTAGGAGGTACAGGATGAGCTCGTTGGTCTCAAGGGTTTGCCGACCCCTGCTCTAGGGAATGAGCGGTGCAAAGCTTAAAGCCAAGAAAACTAGGAAGCGTTCTAGTTTTATAGCACATGGGTCACCGTGATTAGAGACATGCCAATGGTGGATAAGGATAAGCCCTATCTGATGTGTACTTGTGATATTCAGGGTGTACACATCTCGTCCCTTCCCTAAGGCACACGCCTGTCAAAACACACTTCCTTAAAAGTAACTCTGGGGCTGAGCCCCGGTGGTATAGTGGTTGTGTGTGGGACTGCGGCCCAGTGGGATGGAGATTCAATTCCCGCTCACAGGAGCAAAGGCTGGGTCTCCTACTCCCACCACCAGGGCAGTGATGCCTTCAAAAAAAAAAAAAAGTAACTCTGTTGGTGTGATACTTAAACACTTTGGAGCAAAGAGAATGCTGGTGGTTAGTATTCACTCTGAGGTCTGCAGAAGAAAAATCTTGTCTCTTACAGGATTATTAGCATCCACAAGAGTGAAATGAATTCATATACAAATAAGAATTTAACATAATCTAAGACCTGGTGGTCTGATAAAGATGAAAACCTTGGAAACCTTGTGGACATTTCTACCCTCTGACCTGGACTCGCTGTATTTTGAATCAATGCAAGCACAATTGAACAAGAGCAAAGGCAGTGTGAGGATCTTAGGTCCACCCTTCCTGAGCCACCTGACATTTTTAACTATCCTGATTTGCATAGGTGCTTCCAAAGAACAAGACACTAAGCATCACGTTGGAGTTTTGGGTGAACATCCCCCAGTGAGGGCTTTGTCACTTGACATCCCTCCACAATACCTTTTTTTCCTGTTGGGTTGAATTCCGGGATATGGCACACACCACTTCTAATTATGCAAAAAGCCATGTTTCTGTTTTACTGGGTGCTGGCATCTAGGACTCATGGAGCAGACATTCTCTAGCCTTTCACTCAGCACGTGAGGACTTTGGAGAATTGGTGAGAGAGGGAGCTTCTTGCAACAACAATAGCCACGGAAGTGTGAACTGTAGCGTCCAGGCATGGCATCGGGGTTCCAGTTGTGCCCACAGGTCTGTCCATTGGCTGGACAGCTGGTGGTCTTGCCTCTGTGAGGTTGGTTCACGGCCATTGTTTCTGGCAGAGTGACCCCTCCACCTAATCACCTCATTGTCCCAAACCCAAGGCCAAAATCACTGCCAGTTGACCTGTGGATAGCAACTCCCTGTGGATTCCCAACACTCCAACTGGTGTAGGGAGTAGAAAGCTCAGTCTTTCTCACACCGAGCGCTGCTGCTGGTTTTGAACTGTCAATCATGTAGATTGCTACCAAACCACCCCTACACAACCAGCTCCCAACTGTGTGAATGATCAAGAACTCATGGCTTATTTCCCTGCTTTCCTTAGCCGGAATTGAAGTTAGTTGCTTACAGCTATGAGTGACAACTGAAAACTAGCAATAGAAGCTCTTTGAAAAAGCCACCATGCCCTGCAATTGGAATATGTCAAGCGACAGAAAACTTAGCAATTTAAGTGTCCCTAGAAACCCTATCTGGGGCTGAGCCCCGGTGGCATAGTGGTTGTGCGCGGGACTGCGGCCCACTGGGACGGAGGTTCAATTCCAGCAGTGGGGCTGGGCCTCCTACTCCCACCACTGGAGAGCAGTGATGCCCACACCCCCCCCCCCAAAAAAAAAAAGAAAGAAAAAGAAACCCTATCTGGCTTAGCAAAGGTTAACATTTTGCTGCACTGACTTTTTATTCCTTGATTTAAAAGGAAAGATTCTGGCAT
Organism: Nesogale talazaci; assembly: GCA_004026705.1. Taxonomy (NCBI): domain Eukaryota; kingdom Metazoa; phylum Chordata; class Mammalia; order Afrosoricida; family Tenrecidae; genus Nesogale; species Nesogale talazaci. The sequence goes on from PVJH01012105.1 coordinate 31,949, forward strand.
CATGACATTCAACCCTACATCTTCCAATGTGCATCTCTGGAAAATAATCCTTGTCTCCTACAGGATCATTACACGGGACTGGAGTAAATTTATGCAAACAAGCACTTAACATCAGTGTGAAAATATTGCTCAGTGGAAGTTAGGGTGCCCCTGATGTCACTCAGGTGCCACCTCCCCAAGGTGTCCCTCATGGAGTAGTGGTTACACATTGAGCTGGGATCCCAGCATCGGCTGTTCAAAACTACCAGCCATTCCATAGAAGAAAGATGGGGCTTTTTACTCCGGTCAAGCTTTACAGACTCTGAAACCCAGAGGGGAAATCCTTCCCTGTCCTACAGAGTCTCTAAGTCAGCATTGACTCGTTGGCAGTGAGTGTGGTTTTGGATGTTGTCCCTAAGATGTATTTATTTCTCAATCAAAATTCAATGAAGTACCAGGGGTTGCGATTAGATCTTACAGTCTGTCATCCCTGTTCACCTAGAAGAGTGTTCTTCCCACCTTGTCTGGTCTTTCATTCTGCGAATGATGTTTGACAAGTGCAGGACTGGGTTTTTGTCTCAGTGTTTCAGACTTGGTTTTATACGTTCGAAGAGAAGATGACACATCCTTCTCAATGCATCAGGGCACATTCCCCAGTAGCTACTGAAGTGAGTTTCTGGGTCACAGACGACAGTGATAGAGACCCCATCAGTGGTTACTTAAGGAGATGCACTCAGCCAGAGGTGGGAAGGAGGGACATTGGAAGAGTGTGGGCGAATTGTTGGGGTGTTACCTCTTCATGATCCTACCTGTGGGGCATTTTCACAGGTGTGTGACAGAAGGACACCTAGCTGATGCACACACATTGTGTTTCTGCACCTGTGATCTGTGACATTCCAGGCAGGTTGTAGAACTTTTAGGAGCCTCTTGCTTCCTCATGTGTGAGATAGAATAAGGACAGGGACTACAACCCAGACATGGGTGACAGAATTAAAAGCCCATGTTAGTTTCTTATCACAAATGGGTGCTCAGGTCATTTTTGAATTATTTTGTCCTCTATTCTTACAGCAGTGTGTCAGCAGATTTCTACTTGTATGCCTCTAGTTCTTGTTTCAGAGTATTAAGTGTCATTGACCATATTCATATTCATAAGCATGTATTGAGTGAAGTGGTTAATTTTGATAATGCTCTCCTTCTATATTTGAAGGCACCTTAAGAAAACAAAGCAAGTTAGGTTTCCATGGAGGCAATCTTAACTGGAGAAAAATATATGAGTTAGAGGAGGTTGCATGCCTTAGGGTTTTCATTAGTTTTGACTGTTCAGAAGGAGCGCTGATGGTGTAGGGGTTACTAAAAAGTTGGGCTGCTAATCACAAGGTTAGCAGTTCAAAACCACAAGCTCTTTCTTGGGAGAGAGGCAAGACTTTCTACTCTGTAAAGAGTCTCAATTTCAGATAGCCACAGGGGCCATTTCCCCATTCTATAATAGGGTCAGAATGACCTGGAACAGACTCAATGACAGTGAACTTTGTTTTTATTTAAATGATTTTTCTAGGTACATCAGCAGGACTTCCACCCGATGTTTCTTTGAGTAGATTCAAACCGTCAACCTGCTGGTACGGTGATAAGGTTATTGAGCCAACCTAGCCAATAGGAACGTGTGGGATTAATCAGGTCGCAGTTTGATTGGGGGGCAAAGGTGATAAATAGCTCTTCAAGGGCTACCCCTCCTTCTCTTGCTCTGTGGTGATCAGCCCAGCATGTTTCTGCTTTAACTAGTTCTCTGCCTCAACCTGTGTGCTATACCACCGGTGGGTCAGGCAATCCTTGAATCATGTCACTAAAGCTTAAGGTTATTTTGAGACCTACTCCACCATGCTGCTGGGGAAGACATCCCTTGAGCTTGAAACTGGTGAATCCTTTCACTTTGCATTGCTGGTGTTTCATATCCCCTTTTGGCTTGCTTTGCTAAGTTCCTGAGCTACTGACTGTGGGTTATTCCTGCTGCTTGCTGTCCATGGCGAGACTGCCTGCCTTGTCCCAGGACTCAGCTGTCTGCTTTCTTGACCTTGGTTCAGCAGCCCACATGACTTGATAACTTCCATTGTATTAACTGTTGCATGAAAGTGAGTTAAATTGAGCCCTCTGTACTGTTGTGTGGACTAATTATATATATATATAATATAATATATATATAATCATAAGTGTCCTGAATTTGTTTCTCTGAGAACTCTTCCTTACACAATTACTTAGTGGAGCAACTACCCATTTACACCATGCAGGGACTCCTGAATAGTTTCAAAACAATTGAAAATATCTCTATATAACATATAGATATTAGAGGTGTGAGCTGTGCTTTGATTTTAGCTTGCTGTCTAGATGAAGCAAAAGAAAGATGAGGGTTTCTCCTCCTGTAAAGAGTGAGCGTCTCCGAAATCCATAGGGGTAATTGTATTCTGTTTTGTAGACTTGGTATGAGTGCAATCTATTTGATGGCAGTATATTTTTTCCAGATGCACAGATAAAAAAGTGAGAAGGAGTGACAACTGACCCAGATGGGGTGACTAGGAAGACAAAGTCTGGTTTAAAGTGGAACTCATCTGGCAGGGCTCACAGGCAATAGGGTGTACAACGAAAGAGGCCACTGCCACGGTAGATTGGGAACACAAATGAATCCAGTGCAGTTGATGAATCCAGCGCTGGCTGCTTTACAGATGGCAATCAAGTGTGTAGGCTGGAGAGCAGGAGGAAGGCCTGCTCTGGTGAATGACTTACCCTCCAGAAGCGGCACGGATCAAGCTCTTCCCCATCAGCTGGAGCGAGACAGGCACCTCTGAAGGGGCAGAGCATGGGAAGACAGACCCACAAAGAGAGTTTGGCCTGATATTGTCAGAAAACTCATGAATGTTTCATAAGGACTCCGCAGAAGAAGCAGAAGATAAAACCTCTCCAAATGACCTCCTTTGATTTTCTCATAATGGGGAGATTATAAATCCAGATGAAACATCAGGCTTGCGAGAAGCCCCGCTTTTTGAAAGCCCGAAAAAGGCTTGTCAAAACCCATTTTCTCCTATCTGATCCCACATGTCCCCTGCCTACTTTCAGCGCTTGAGGGGAAAGAAGGTTATCAGATTGTCACACCAAGGGCAACCATGAAGTCACCCAGGAAGCAAAGCCTACCAAGCCCCAGAACGACAGTTTGGCGAGCAGAATCAGTTTTCTTTTCCTGAGCTATCCCCTCCCCATGTCCTGCATCTTGACTTTTGAATCCAACACCCACCAGTGAGGTAACTTAGGCAGGTCGGTGCTACCGTCAAGTCTCTATTTCCTCATAGGCAATCCCCAGGGGAATGGGTACCCACACTCAACCAAGCTCATTTCTATCCATTTGGTTCTGGTTCACAGCAACCCCATAAAACAAGATGGAATGGCATCTGTGGGTTTCTGAGACTAATTCTTTATGGGGGCAGAAAGTCGTGTATTTTTCCTCCAGAGAGGTTGTTGGTTTTGAACTGCTGACCTTCGGATTAGCAGCTCAATGCATAACCACTGTGCCACCAGGACTTTGGGAATGTGTACCCCTGAGATAAAAGGGCACATGCTGATCTGTTTTATAAGCTGTGACTTATTATAAAATGCATTTCTAAACTAAACAAGCAAGCATGTGTTAACCTGTTTATTTCATTGATATTAGACTTTCATGATGCAGAGTGAAGCTATCAATGAGCATATTAAAAACAACATCAAAATGAATTAGTCAAGAAGTACCACCTTGTGTATGTGTGTGGGGGAAACTTTCTGATTTCAGTAGTTTCTGGGAACAGGTGTGTTTTCTTTTACAAACCTCTCAAAGCACTTTTTTTTCCATTTAATTTTTTTATGACACTAGGAAACATGACACCTTCTTCTTATAGCCAGGGCTACTTGTGCTTCTATCCTTCTGCATGTCAGCATGTAAAAAGTGTGTATCTATAGTCTTATAACCAAATGCTCACATACATGCAAACAGATTCACACACGAACATGCTTTTAAAAGTTCATGAAAAATGCCCTAAATGTTTTATTTCATTTTCCACAACTTTTCAAAAACCCCTATTTTGTTGGGTGTGAAGATAATGTTTCCATCTATAAAGCATATTTAAGCCGCACTTTGTGTGTCTGATCTATGTTTGAGTGTGCGGTTGTTGTTCATGGTCGGTGCTTCAGAATTCATTCTGGCTCCTAGGGACTCTGGGTACAACAGGCTCCTATCCAGTCCACCACCACACTCCCCATGGTCGCTGAGTTTGCTCTTCATATTCCATTCACTGTGCCAGTTAGCTCATGAAGGGTTTTCCTCACGTTCACTCACCCTCTGCTTAACCGAGCGGGGTGCCTTCACCAGAGATTGGTCTCTCCTGGTAACAGTTCCAAAGTATGTGAGACGAAGTCTTGGCCATCATCCTAGCTATTAAGGAGCATTCTGGTTGTTCTTCTTCCAAGACGGGGATTTGTTTGTTCTTCTGGCAGTCCATGGTAGCCAGTATGCTCTCATGTTTCCTGTTGTTTCAATATATCCGCCTTTACAGGCCTTTATATGAACATTACAGAGTCTATAGATATACAGACAATGACACACACACATGCCTACTTGTTTACATGGTGGGTGGCAGCCTCGTAGAGGGAGAACACAAAAAAGGAAGGCCCTTGACGGAATGTGTTGACCAAGTACCAGCAGCAGTGGGCTCACACGTAAGAATACTGGGGACAACAGCCCAGAACCGGGCAGATCTTCATTCTGCCATACAGAGTCCCTATGAGTTCCAGCCACAACATGGCAGTCACTGTGCCTGTTTCTATCTAACCCAAAACTTAGCTTGCTTCCGTTGAATTAATTCCAACTTGCAGCAAGCCAGCAGGACAAGGTAGAACTGCCCTGTGGGGGGTCCACCTGCTGTAACCTTTCCAGAAGCAGTCTCTTCTCCCACGGAGTCTCAGCTTGGTTAGAACTGTGGGCACTGCAGTTAGCAGTTAAGTGTGTAATCAATGTGCCCCCACTCAACACAGCCTTAGCCTCCAGTTTATGTTGCTTGAGACCTAAGTGGACAGAGAAATCCTCCTGAGTGGAAAATGGAATTTGTGGCCTAGCATGTAATCATCCTTTTACCCTTGCTGAGCTTCTACCCTGGACTAGACTGCCTTCTCTCCAATCGTTTATCTGGAATGTCCCTCTGCATTGTGACCAATCTCAACTCCACCTGTTTGCTGAAGGATTCTGACTCCAGGAACACCAGCCCTCTTGTCTGAGATGTATGCCACACAGAAATGATGGTACATGCATTTGTTTTATGCCCTGTTCCTTTTATTGTGCATATAACACAGCAGCTTATCTCTCTCCACTAACTGGCATCCCAACCTAACTTTTGAGGCCCAGCCTGAGTCCCACCTGCTCTGTAAAGTTTCTCTGAACCCTGCATCCCAGAGCAAGAGTTCCACTTTTTTCAACATTTAAGACCACACTCATTGGATATATAAAGTCCAACCCTGCCTCCGATAATGCTTACAAAGTTGGCTTTACATACCCTGGGCACGTACTTTAAAACTGAGTCTTTCTCTGAATTTAGAGGCCACAAAACTGAACCTTTAGTTCTGTGTGCTCACATTAACAGCTGTCCAGGAAAGCAAGGTACAAGCAATAATGTGCTTTCAAATAGATGAAAGAATTAATAGGTTCATCTATTGTTCTGATCACCAATTGTTTGTCAAAATGGAATGAAATCTAATGTGCTAGAATTCATTCTCTAGTTTAATATCTAAAATTTTCTGGTGTACTGGATACATTCTTTTCTACTGTTGTCTGTCATTTGCCTTTCCAGATTTGTCAACTTTCACCACCTCCAGAGACTCTTGCACGATCCATACAACTCTGCCAATTTTTTCTCCTTCTTTTACTACACTTGATCTTAGCCAAATGGCCAAGAAGTAATGTCTTCTCCATCTTTTAACTGTAACTTTATACATGCTGAGCCCCATTCCCAGTGTCTTCTTTCCACTCTTTTATCTGGCATACAGCTCACCATTAAGGCCAACCTCAACTTCACCTGTTTTTTGAAGAGTTCTCAAATCACAGCATACACAGTTAAGTTCCTCTTACTCTAAAATCTCAAAAGTTTAATTCCTGTGGAGGTAGGAGTGAAGCAGGAGATCTTTTGATGTGATGGAACAATGTTTAAAGGCAACACATTTAGTGCAGTGCCCAGTCTCTACTAAATCTTAGAAGCTTAATTGCTTGAATTAACAGGACTTTGGACCCAGGAGACAAAGCTCTCACTAGACATGATATGACCATTGTGTACTTATTGTAACATGTTACATGAAGTTCAAAGGACAGACCAATACAGGATCAACTCAATGACTAAGTGTCATCACCGGTTCATATGCTTTCTATACTTCTGCTGTTTTAAATTCTTGTACACATGCTGAATCTGAACTCTCCATAAGGAAATCAAAGAAAAATGGCTGCAGTTGGATTTTGTTGTTGATGAAGACTGTCTTGGAAGAAGTGCAGCCAGACTACTCCTTAGAACCACACACAGATAGACAAATATGTTTTTATGTGTTTTATGTGTAGTGGTTATATGTTGGGCTGTGATCTGTATGGTTGGCATTTTGAAGCTACCAGCAGCAAGGCTGGGGGATAATTACAGTCACAGAAACCCACAGGGGTCACTGTGAGTCAGCATTGACTGGGAGGCTGTGGGGTTAGTTTTTTGGGTGTCTTATGTACGTATGCATGCTGTCACAAGTGGCTATCCCCAGAGAAGAAGAAGGGAATCATGCTTCTTAGAGTAGAGTGTTAGTAAAAGAGAGAAAGATCCACCAGAATCTGGATTGTCAGAGGGGCTGCAACAATGCACCCAAATATATTACTACTGTGTGACAAGCTTACTCTCTTATACATAGGGTTACTGTTTTTGCTCATTAACACTAAGCAACTAGACTAGTCCCAAACACTGATGGAGGCAGACATACACCCAATGAAATAGGTGAAGGGATTTTTCTTCACTAAAACCAGTTGGTGGGGCTTGATAAACCTTTTCCAAAGCCAATAATAAATAGGTTTCTTAAGAAGCATGTGTGGGAAAGAATGTCAGCTTCTGACCTGTATCCAGCATGTGGAATGTATCTCGCATTCCTTTGGTACTCCACCTGGTAACTCCCCAGATGCAAGAGATCAAAACCAAACTCATAGCCATTGAGGTGATTCCAAGTCACAAGGTATCCATAGGAGAGAGTAGAATTACCCGTGTGGGTTTCTGTGGCTGTTTCTCTTTTGTAGGAGCAGACAGTCTAGGTGTAGCTGGTGAGTCTGGCTCACCAATCTTTGTTGCCAGTTCAAGGCATAACCCACTGTGCACCAGATCTCCTTAGTATCCGGAGCCATTGACCACTTCTACCCTTTTCTGATTTTAAGAGTCTTCTCATGTGATATTGTAGAACTCTCACAAAATTAAAAGAAGACAACTAAAAAATGGGCAAGAGATTTGAACAAAATCTTTATCAAAAGAAGACATGAGGATGACAAATAACTACATGGAAAGATGCTCACACTTGGAAGTCAGGAGTACAATGCTAAGTAAAGCTACAGTAAGATACCAGTCCACACACCTGTTACCAAGGCTAATATAAGCACTCACAGGCACACACTCATAGATTCACGTGTAGCATGCTCTGGAGGTGCAGTGGTTTCAATGCTCAGGTGCTAACCAAAAGGGCTATGGTTTGAGCATGCCACCAACTCCATGAGAGAAATTTGTGAAAGTAAACAATGACAGCCTTGGAATCCAGGTGTGGGGTGGGGGATGACAGATGTTCTATCCTATTTCTATGCATCAAAATTTACTTGATAGCAAAGGGTTATGACATCCCTGGTGGATTTACAAAATGCACAGTCATTGAGAAAAGCAGGTAGCAATTTCAAAATTTATTAAAACACTTTTATCATCTTGACTCAGGAGTATCATTCCATGATTTATGCCCAATATAAATGAAGTAAGTCCTATATATACATATGTATAGTGCATTTCTATATCGCTGTAAATGGCTAAAATGAATCCAAGTGATCATTACTTAGGACATCAGTTCTCAGCCTACGAATGGGGAAGCCCTTTGGGGGTCGAATGACCCTTTCACAGGGTACACCTGATTTATAACAGTAGCAAAATTAGAGGTGTGAAGTATCAATGAAAATAATTTTGTGGTTAGGGGTCTTATTAAGGATCGCAGCATTAGGAAGGTTGAGAATCATTGACTTAGGGAATGGAAAGGGCTAACAAATAACAGAACCTCACACACTGGGCTGGAAAGGAACCCACAGCTGATACACAGAGTAGTATGCATGAGCCCAAAGAAGTCAGGATTAGAGTCTAGGTAGAACTCAAATGCAGAACTCACTCTTGATTCTGACTTAGAGCACCTCCATAGGATGAGCTAGAATGCCCATGTGGGTTTGTAAGATTGGGATTTTGTGATGGGATTAGAAAGCCGCCTCTTTCTGCTGACATTGGCTCCTGGATTTAAGCAGATGATTTTGTGGTTTGAAACCCCAAGTATAACCAATACTCCACGATGCCCCTCTTCCCAGGGCACTGCATATAGAACTTCCTGATTTTATTTAAACAGTCATCAAGAAGAGATAGAACTTTGTGGTCTGAAAAGAGATCAAAGATTGTTTCAGGCCTGTGACAATGGAGACTGGCTTTCATTACACAGAAGAATACTTTTTTAAGGTGATGGCAATGGTCCCTATTTTAATTTTGGTTATGCTGTTTGATCATTGTGTTAGTCCAGGCAGATGAGAGAAACAAATTCATAAACACACAAATGGATATAAGGGTAAGGTTTATACACAAGAGAAATGGAACATTGAGAGAGCATCCCAACCCAGTCCAGTCCAAGGTCATAAGTTTGATATTAGCCCATATGTCCAATACCAGTCTACAAAGTCTCTTCTCACTCACAAAGCATGTGCAATGATGCCAGGACAATCACAGTACAGTGGGTGGACAGTTTTATGTATCCAGCAGCAGTAGAAGCATCCCAGCACTGCCGGGGGTCTCCCCATGGTTCCTCGTTTCCACAGCTCAGGGTCCATCAGCAGTATCCATTGGCAGTAGAAGCATCTCAGCACTGGCAGGGGTCTCTCTGTTGCTTCCCAAGCATCTTAGCACTGGCAAGAGTCTCTATGTGGTTTCTCCAGCCCCAGAGGTCTGGTTCCATCTGGGTAAGTCCGTGTGGCCTGTACTCTGGCTCTTTCAGTCTCCAGGATTCAGCATCTATAGCATGCTGCCATGTCATCTTGTCTGTAGACCATCTCCTAGTGATTGAGTCAAGTCTCTCTCCTCTAATTTGGAAATATCACTAGACTTCCCAGAATTCTCAAGAGAAAGCCATACAGTGACCTCACTGGCTATCTCCAGATTGACAGGCTAGACTCTATCCCTACATACCCAGTGCTGAAATTGACACAGATCAGTGACTGTCACAATCATATACATCTTAAGATGTAAAGAACTTCAGAGAACAGCAGATTTTACTATGTGTAATTCATTCCTCAATACAACTAACATACAACTAGTTTAAAAAAAGAACATTGTAATCACCTGTTCCTTCCTTTAGCCTTATGCATGTATAGAGCTAGAATAAAGATAATTCTAGGTGTTCATAAATCCTGCAGAATTCTGTTGTTGTTATTTTTACCAGGGAATTGGTAAATGAATGACTACTCTCCTGCCATCTTCCTTTATGTTAAAGGATGTTTGATGGTAAATAGTTTCTTTTATTATCAGAAGCTCCATGTCATGCATGAGTGAGTGACTTAGAAATCAGTACATATGTGCTGGATGGGGAAATACATGCAGCAATCTTTGGTCTCTCTTCACTATTCTCTGGCTCTTGTTCTCACAGAGAGTTTAATTCCTCTTACTCCTGACAGTCCTTCGGGTGTCTGGAAACTGCACATGTGTCTCTCTTGGGTGTTATCTGTTTCAGGACAAACATTCCCAGGCTCTGGATTTGGCACTGTTTCTGGATCTCACCATGTGCTGGTTAACCTCTGGATGTGGTCCAGATGGCCAGTGGTCCTCAAAAGGTTTAACAGCCAGAACTGAGCACAATTCATTAAGCAAACATCTATTCACCATCCCTCTCTCTGGTAGCTTCCCAGCATGATAAAGTGATGAATAAGCTGTGCTTTCTATCTTCAAAGATTCAGGTGTGTGTCACTTCCCCTATGAGGATAAAAGGAAAGCGCTGACCTTCTCCCTTTTGTCTCTGAGTTTCCCTCCCGAGTTCCACTTCTGGTGAAAGGTTGTGACTCAAATAAAGAGTAGGGGTTCATTTTGTTAGCCATCCAGAAGCTTTGGGATGCCGTGTTGGTCCACACTGAGTAGTGGTTTTCTAGTGGAGTAGAAAGAATCAGTAGAAATTTTTGTCCATAGTTCTATCTATCATCTATCTATCTATCTATCTATCTATCTATCTATCTATCTATCTATCTATCTATCTATCATCATCTATCATCGATCTCTGTAACCCTCTTTTCTGACTAAGTCTGTAGTCAGCTGGGGCTGTTCTTCAGGGTTGGAAAGAAGAAATGTTTATTCCTAGAAAAGAAGACTATGTTGTTAGGAGCTGTCCAGTCAGTTCCAACTCAGAGACCCTCTGTTTGCTGGAACAACACACTGCCCCATCCTCATAATGGTACATAGGTTTGAGCTCATTGTTGCAGCCACCATGGCATTCCAGCTTGTTGAGGGCTTTCCTCTTTTTCAGTGTTATTCTACGTTTCCAAGCATGATGGCCTTCTACAGGCACTGGTCTGTCCTGATAGTGTGTCCAAAGTACATCAGAAGATGTCTCACCAGCCTTGACTCTAAGGAGCATTCTGGAATAAAAGAATAGGGCAACACAGTCTTAGAAACAGGATTTTTAACCCTACTCTTGTTGACATTATGGTTCATAGGTCGTGTCAGCCCCATGTGTACCCAGTAGCACTGTCCCATCAGGCTTCAGAAGCAGCTGTCTACTCTTAAGACATTCTTTGTGAGTTTGAACCACTGGTCTCTTTCATTGTAGTTGGTTCACTAAACACCGGTACCATGATGGGACCCCAGACTTTCATGGTTGGATTTAGAACTCTAACAAGTAATAAGGTGGGTTGTGCTGAGCTTAACTTCTGTGTACTCAAGTCCTGAAGCCTGGTGTGGTGAACACCTGATAAGAATGATGCCCTTATGGAGAGTGTGTTAGTCCGGGTAGACTGGAGAAACAAATTCATAGACTCACATATGGATATAAGGGAATGGTTTATATACAAAAGGAATGGAACATTGAGAAAGCATCCCAACCCAGTCTGGTTCAAAGTCATAAGTCTGACATTAGCCCATATGCCTGATAGCAATCTATAACATCTCTTTCTGAGTGATAAGGTCATAGGCCAGTGGGTGCAGAGTCCTGGCGCTGGCGGGGTCTCCCCATGGCTCCTCACTTCCAGGACTCAGGGTCTATTAACAGCATCCAATGGTGGTAGATGCAACTCAGCACTCACAGCTCAACTCCACCAGCTTCAGAGGTCTGGTTCCATCAGGCGAAGGCTGTGTGGCTTTTCCTTCAGCTGCCATGTTGTCTTATCCATAGTTCATTGTCTCTAAGACTAACTCCCAACAACTTTGGAGATAGCTTCTCATCTTTGTGAGGGAAATATGATGAGATTTCCCAGAAGTCTCAGGAGAAAGCCATGCCCACACAGAGGCCTCATTGGTTATTCAATGACTATCTCCAGATTAACATGCTAGACTCCTCCCCTACATCTCAATCATGAAATTAACATACATACATGGCCACCACAAAGAGTCATTAACAAATAAGGCAGATGGCACCAGAGTTTACAAAGTTTAAAGCTGAGTAGAGGGTGATAAAATTAACATACCTTTGGAAGTTCATGGTGGTCAGAAGTCACCATCCGGTCAATGGAACTGATATTTATATAGTTATTTAGATGGTTTAGATCTTTTCATCGATCAAATATATTTGTAGTCAACAAATACATACTTGCAAATAGTTTATATCTATATCTATATCTATATATACAAAGAATGTGTGAGCATTCTTGCCTATGTTTTTGGCAAATGATTAAATGAAAGGTTGGCAGTTCGACCCACCAGAAGTTTCATGAGCAAATAGACCTGATCATCTGCCCCCATAAAGATTACATCCTGGGAAACACTTTTGAGAGAACTCTACTGTTTTATACAGGGTCTCTCTGGTTCAGAATTGACTTGATGGCTCAAAACAACACTTTTATATTGTTCTGAGTTTATAGCAACTCATAGTGATGACCCTAATGTTATGTAATTTTCATATGTAGTTAAAATATTTATAGTTCTGACATCAATATATAGAACATAATTTGTAGTAAGAGGGGCCCTCTCTTCCCAACCCCCAAATGGAAAAAGCACTGCTGGGTGTAGCTTTTGTAGTATGCATTTTCCCCTCTCGGTGAGAATCCAGCAACTCACTCTGCATTAGTGCATCCAGTGACATTGCATGAGAAAGTTCTCTTTGGTCACAGTGAAGTTTTTCATAACAGCAGTTTGACTCAAACTTAATTTTTTTGTGAAGGCCAATTTAAGAGAACAGCAGGTGACTGTGATTTTTTGCTTTCTTCTCACGGAAAAATGCCACAGAAACTGTTGTGGTATCAAACACAGCTGACAGTTTTATTGGGGGAAAAGGTTACACGTGGTTTTCTTATTTCTTAAAAGGTGAAATATTGATTGATGGCAAATCTCATTCTGGACATCCATCCACATCCTGAATGGGCAAAATGTCAACAAAATTCATGCATTTGTGCTCAAAGAATGAAAACAGACCCTTGAAACGATGGGACTAACTTCCCATCTGGACTATCTTGGAGCTTGGGTCAATGAATTTTATGAGAAGATTTGGGAATGAGAAGAGTCACTGCAAAATTTGTGCATGGGGTTCTAACTGACTAGGAAAATGAGTGGGGAATGGAGATATGCATGCTTTGAAAGAACAGCCCTGAAGCAACCCAAACTTTTGCCCCCAAGGTGATTACTGGTGATGAGACATGGTGCCTTTCTTATGACCCTGAATGCAAACATCAATCAAGCCAGTGGATGATGCCATCATCATCTTGCCCCCAAAAGCTTGTCAAGTGAAATCAAAGATCAAGACAATGTTTTTTTTCTCTCTCTCCCCCTCTTTTATTTAAGAAAAGGGAAATAGTGCATTTGAACTTGTTCCACCAGGTCAGACTGTGAATCAAGCTTTCTATTTAGAGGTTCTGAAAATATTGCATAACAGTGTGTGACAAAAAATGCTTAGTTTGTGGCAGATGGGTTATTTTGCCACCACAACAATACACCTGCTCCTGCGGCCATTCCAGTGTGCCAGTTTTTGGTAAAAACCAAAGCAAAGACAGCATACCTCTCTTGCTCACTGGTCCTCACTCTAGGAGATGTCTTTTTGTTTCCACCAATGAAGAGGGACATAAGAGGGCAGCGATTTGATGAAGGAGAAGAGGTGAAGAAAGGGAGATACCATCAGCTACCCAAACAGATGAGTTTGAAAAATGTTTCCAAGAATGGAATTGCAGATTTGGCAAGTGTATAAAGTATAATGGAGATTACTTTGAAGGTGATATATATGGTTGTTTTGTTTAAAAAAATTAAATATATAGCTGTGAAAGGAAAATCTGAGGGTTTTGGGGGGGTAGTAGGTACCATTTTATATGGTTAGCATAATCACATATATATGCAACTATATACGCATATAAATAAGTTGTTGAGTGCTGTCAAGTAAGTTATTATATAAAACAGGATAAAATATCACCTAGGCTTGCACCATCCTTACAATGGTTTCTGTGGTTGAGTCCATAGTTGCAATCACCTAGGTCAACTCATCTTGTTGAGGACCTTTCTGGTTTTTGCTGCCCCTCTATTTTATCTAGCAGGCTGCCCTTCTCCAGGGACTGGTCATTCCTGAAAACATATCTCACCTATGTAAGGCAAATATTTATAATTATATCTGTGTTTGACACCATAGACCAATGGTGGAGAAAAGTTAGGAAGATGAGCTAATAAGGAAGGGCCATATCTTAAGTTAAGCCTACCTTGTTGGTTTGAGATTTGATAGTTTTAGAGTGAAAGTGAGTCCTGTCCAAGCCTAAAACTGGCATAGAGTAACATGTAGAAGCTTATAATTAGTGAGCTTTTCAGATACTACAGTCCACTATGTAAATCCGGAATAGAAGCAGGTATTTACAGATAGGAAAAAGAATGAGCTCACCTACAAGGAGCGTGAATGCACCGAGGGGTGCAAATGTCGAATTTGCCAGTAACTTACCAATGGTCTGGGGGTTTGAGCCTATCCACAGTTACCTCCGAAGAGAGGCCTCCTTCTGAAAACTCAGTCATTGAGCACAATGCATCCGAGCAGTTTTTGCTGATATATATGGGGTCAGTGTGGGCCTGGGCCAACTCAACCTCACTAGGTTTGGGTTCTGAAGAGAGTGCATGGAAGGAAGCGTGCTGAGCTGAGGGAGGAGCCAGGAGACATTGTCAGCACAGAACAAATCCTAATGACTCACAGTGCCCAGCCCTGCTCCTGCATCTTCCCACACCTCCATCATTCCAAATCTGAGTGGATGCTCTTGCTCTGGTTCCTAAAGATAAACATTGTTTTTCCTATAATGATTAAATGAATACTTCATGTGGATGTCATTATATGCATGAAGGTGTGCCTAATCCAAGCCAATATCCTCCTATGCATGTGAATGTCGAAACTTGAATATGGACAACTGAAGAATAATTGATACATTTGAGTTGTTATGCTGGTGAGGAATATTGGAATTACCATGGATTGCTAAAAAGACAAGCCAATCTGTCTTGGAGAAATCTCAAGCAGAATGCTTCTTAGAGGCAAGGACAGTGAAACTTCACCTCATTTACTTTGGACTTGTTATCAGTAGAGATCATTCTTTGGAAAAGGACATTGTTCTCTGTAAAGCAGAAGGGCAGAGAAAAAGAGAAAGAACTTTGACAAGAGAGATTGACCCAGAGGATGCAACAAAGGGCTCAAAGGTAAGAATGATTGTCAGCAAGGTGCAGAACTGTGTCAAAGAGGGTCACTATGAATTGGAACCAAGCTGATAAGATTTAAGAACAGCAGCATTGTGACCAAGAATTTCTTATAGTCATTGATTTATCTCGCCTAGTATGTCTGTGGCTGCAGCAGTAGGCAGCAATGTTTGTAAGGACAACTCATGCCAGGGACTATTTGGTTCTGTTGTATGTATGGTCAGTTTGAGTCAGAACCAACTCACTAGCACCTCATTAAAAAAAAAAAACAGTCCATCTGTATACTTCCTGTTACACTGCCATCTCCCAACAGGTCATAGCTAGAAGGATAGATGCATACTGCCTTATGATTATGCCCAAATTTAAAGTCTTCCAATTGCATACCATAAAGTCTTCTAAATAAAGAAATCCTGCAGAAAGAGAAATCTGCAGGCACCACAGCTCTTCTCTGAAGAGCAGGCCAAGGGAATCTTGTTCTTGTCCTCTGGAGTGACTATAGGCACTCAACAACTCATTCATAAGAGTAGGCTATCAAAGATGTACCCCCAAAGTACGCCGACATTCTAGACGTCCTGAAATGCTCATTTCTGTTCTCTGATTTCATTATAATAAAAATCCTAGCAGGATCATGGAACTATGCTTCCAGGAGCACTAATGGTGCCGTTGAGAGAGAAGTGGCTCAACTCTGCTCAACTCTGCTTTGGCATTGAATTAGTGGAATTAAAGAATTCATTAAAATCTCTGCATAAGCCCTGCTGAGGGGGAAAACCATACTCTCTGTACTTATCTTCATTCAGATTATTCACTGGGGGTGCAAAGAACATTACCTATTTGAATACTGCTGTTGTAAACATCACCCTTGAGTGAAATAAATACTTTCTTCAGCCCCTCCCTCTATTTGCAGCTACTTTTCCTCTCTGAGGGGACTAATTGCAAACGATAATGTGCTTCTTTTGTGGATCATCTATAACTCTTTCCTATCCAGACCTGTGAAAATAAAAAAAACTTATACATTTAACAAAAAATTACCTGAACGTACCGACTCTTGGCCATACACTGCCCTGAAAACTGTGAGTACCAGAATTCAGTCTTGTCATTCAGAGAGGTATGAACCGCAAAAAAATGTGGTAGCAGTTCAAATCTGCCGGCAGCTCCTTCAGAGAAAAGCTGAAGCAATCTGCTCCCACAAAGACCCAAAGTTTCAGAAACCCTAAGAAGCAGTTTTACTCTCTCCTATAGGGCATCTACGAATCAGAATCAACTTGACAGCAGTGGCTTTGAGAGTATCTTTTAGAGAAAGAAGAGAATAGAAGATGAGGATAAGGAGGATAGTTGGAGTTTCTGGGGTGTGGAAAATGGTCTGTGTGCTTAGCCACTAAATGAAAGATTGAAGGCTTAAGCCAGCCTAAAAGAAAATATTGGTGATTTAGTGCTGGAAATCCAGTCATTGAAAATGCCATGGGACACAACTATTCTCTACCATGCAAGGAGGCTTCAAACAGTTTTTTAGAAAATTGGATTTGAAAGATCAAGCACTTTCCCACCAACTTTGTGATGCCCTTTCTTACATGATGAGATCACCATGAGTTGGTATCAACTCAATGGTAAATGATGTACGTCGTTAAGGATAGAGAATGTGAACCTCAGAAGTAGAGTATACACATCGTTTGGACAATGTGTTTTGCTTTAGTGTGCTAAGAAAGATCAGAATGAATACATCTGGCTACCCACTGAGCTGCTACCCACAAACCTGTGGTTCCAATCCATTGGTCGTTCCTCAGAAGAAAGAGGGAGCCTCTGCCCCCATAAAAATTTAAATCTTGGGGCTGAGACCTGGTGGCAAAGTGGTTGTGTGTGGGACTGCGGTCCACAGGGTTGACAGTTCAAATCCTGCAGCAGCTCTCCAGAAACAAGGCTGGGCCTCCTACTACCACCAGGGGTCAGTGATGCCCCCTCCCCCCCAAAAATTAAATCTTAGAAACCAAAAGGGGCAGTTCTACTCTGACCTAAAGAGTTGCTCTGAGTCAGAATCAATGCATGACCGTCAGATGGTTTATTTATTTACGTACTTATTTCTGATTAGGCTGTTCTGTAAAAGGGTCTAAAGTTGGGGAGACCTTGAAGCTGGGAACAAGACATTCCACTGTGAATATTCAACTAAAAGGGATGATTCAGTGTCCACCACTCCTTAGACCCAGAAAATGTGACGGTGTGGAGGAAGCTAGAAATTCAAGTGCCTGATGGTTTGCAATATTCCTGCTAGCACACCCATGTGCCTATGTAGGGAGTTTATGTGCACAGGAAAGTTGCTTTGGCTGATTATATGATTGTGAGCTGTGATTCACAAGAAAAATTCCTGAAATTTTCAGAATTTGAGGAAACCTGATGCTGTCTGGACTCAGTCTTAAGTATGGGATCACTCCCTCTAAAGTTCATCACATTAACTTCATTAGGCAGGGGCCCCATTACCTGTCCAAAGTACTGACTGATGCTATTACTTTCACTTTTGGTCAAATGGCAAATGACTTAGAGGCATCATTTGCCTTCTGAGAATCGTTTAGAAGGTACTCGAATTCTGGACACATTAATAAATATAAAAAATGGATAGATTATATAGTAGAATGTATGTAAAACGGTGCTCTAGACCAGTGGCTCTTAACCTTCCTAAGGTTGTGACACTTTAATACAGTTTCTCTTAATGTGGTGCCCCTCCAAACATAACTTCTTCATTGCTACTTCATAATTGTAATATTTCTATTGTTGTGAATTGGGGTACCCCTGTGAGAGGGGCATTGGACCCCCAAAAGGGTTGCAACCCACAGGGTTGGCACCACTACTCTCGATCCTTCTAAATCTGATCCAATAGATGTTTCTGGATTTTCTTCCTACAATTTCCTGTAAATTCACTAGGATTCAGTCATCTAGTGCTACCCCACCACCTATGTATAATTCATTGTTGTTAAGTCCATTCTGACTCACAGTGACCCCTTAGAGCTGCTCCATACGTTTTCAAAACTGTGGTTCTTAACTGAAGAGTGGTGCCACCACTCACACCCAGGGATCAGCTGATATATTCAAGCCACTAGCCTACTGCATGGCAGCCAAGTGCTCATTCACCTCCATTCCTCATTCTGCCTGAAAGATTTGCTCCTGTCCAATCATGCACGAGCCGGTGTGTTTCTCACCCTCCCCAACGATGATGTGCCTCTTCAGCCTTAGCTTGCCGCACCCGGAAATTCTCTCTCTTTCCTTTGAGCATATTAAGTGCTAAAGCATCATTCAGTATGTTTTCTTTAAGTTAATATTGTATAAAATATTTTATATCAGGTTGTTGTAAACTTTCAGAGAACATAATCAGATTTATGTTGACAGTCTGTATTACCTTAAAGACCTTTTTTGCAACAAAATTCTGGCTCATACACATTGTTGTTTTAAGCATGAACCGGATGGAGACTATCTCTCAATAGAAAAGGCCAGCAAAGGTGAGAGAAGTGTAAGCATGGAGATTAAATACTAGAAAATATCCTCTCTTTCCTCTCCCCTTTCACCAAGGGATGAAATAGTAATATCAGTTCAGAAAGGTAAAAACTAGCAACCATCATGGAGCATTATAGAAAAAAAACAAAGTAAATCAGGCCTACAACTTGATTTGGGTTTTGGTGACTTTGTGTGCTATGGAGTCACTGCTCCTTTGAATAAAGTTCTATTTTAAATGATCAGACGCAAATATCCCAGGAAGAAGGAAGAATGAAAGTAACTGTGAATGAGTTATAATGGGAGCACCGTCTAACTCTTCCACAAAATAGCTTCTATGTTGCTACAGAAGGGGATCACTAGGAATTTTTTTCACAGATGTGATGGCTTAGAGTACCAGCATCTAAGTAGTTAACAAGTAAACCTACCCCCAGGCACTGTTGGTAAGAGCTATGTCCTTCTAACTGTTGATGATGCTGTTTGAGTTGATGCCTCTCGGTTTCGTTAGTACTTATGTGACTTTGGGTAATTATTGCTGTATCTTTCTGCCTCTTAGTTGTTATCTGGGTGAAGCAATCATGGCTATCTGGCAGTATTATTTTGAGAATTCAAAAGATGATGCACATAAACCTTTTAGGAACACACTGAAGTACCTTGGAGTCCATTCTGAAGTGTATTGCTAGTTACTCTTAAGTTGATTCCAACTCTTAGCAACTTCATGTACCACAGAATGCAATACTCCCAGGTTCTCCAACACCCTCCTAGTTGTTGTTGTGTTTGAGCTCATTGTTGAAGTCACTTTGTCAATCCACCTATTTGGGGGTCTTCTTATGTTTGCTGCTTTTCCGCTTTAGCAAGCATGATGGCCGTTTCTAGGAACCAATCTCCCTTGATATCATGTCTAAAGTACACCAGGCAAAGTCTCAGCATCCTTGCTTTCAATGATCATTCCCTTACTTCTTTTAAGACAGATTTGCTTGTTCTTCAGAAGTCCCAGGTATTTTCAAGATTCTTAGCCAGCACCATATTTCAAATGCATCAATGCTATGTTTTTCTTTAGTCATTGCCCACCTTCCATATGCATATAGGCTACTGAAAACATCCTTAGTTGGATAGCGTGCACCTTAATTCTCAAAATGACATCTTTGTTCTTCAACATTTCAAAATAGTGTTGGGAAGCATGTTTGCCCAGGCAAATGTTTGATTTATTGCTCCTGGTTTTATGGGTATGGGAAGCGAAGTCCTTCACAACTTCCAAGTCTTCTCTATTATCATGTTGCCTATTGGGCAAGATGTGACTATGATGGAACAGAGTAGGTTATTGACTAATATTGATACTATATTCAGCATGATAAGTGCATAAGAATGGTTTATATGGTTAAGCTTGAGTTCTGTCTGAATAATGTGCAGCACAAAAGCATACATGCAGATCATTTATTTAGGGAAGAGACATGGATTGTTACCTGGGAAAACATGAAAATAGATATTAGGAAAAGCCAATGCCAGGGTCTGCTGTTGATCTGATTGGTATCCACAGAAACTAATGCTAAATACCCTGAGGAATTATTTAGAATGCACCCCTGA
Source organism: Nesogale talazaci (assembly GCA_004026705.1). Taxonomy (NCBI): domain Eukaryota; kingdom Metazoa; phylum Chordata; class Mammalia; order Afrosoricida; family Tenrecidae; genus Nesogale; species Nesogale talazaci. Next base: position 52,129 of record PVJH01012105.1, read on the forward strand.
CTTACCACTTGCGGGCTGGGGGTGGAGTTGCTTGTCCATTGTTCAGTGTATCCCATCCTCCATTTGTCTCTGCCATCCCAGAGTCTGTGGTCCTTGTTGTGGATAGTGTTCTATACTCCTCACAAATATGTGATAGAATTCTGACTCTCTTACCGGTGGGCGTAATCTTATTTGGGAAGATTGATGAGCAACTGAGGCCTTTCAGTAAATACTTGAGTTAGAAATAGCAGCAGCTGACCTGCTAACAAGTGGGTATAAGTTGGAGAGACAATTTCTGGTAAGAACAGCAGCAGATGTGAACACAAATCTATGAACTTTAAGAATTGCCAGCCATTTGAAGTTGCTGTCGACACGATCATCATTTTACAGCCGGTGCCCTGACTTTGAGCATCCTGATTCCTGAGCTATAAGAAAATCACTTTCTGTCCCACATGTGATATTTCCGTTATTGCAACCCTAACTAGCTAAGGAAGCCATTTCCCCTGTCCTGGTGTTTCCTTCTGGTGTAGCAGAGAGGTCACATATGCAAGCACCAGGGAAGAGATGGAATAGGATGGAATAGAATGGAAACAGGAGACAGGAGAGGCAGACTACACAGAAACACAACTGTGCTGGGGTCAGAAAAGACACAGAGTAGGAGACAGGAGGCAGTGTATTTCCACTGCTCGGTGAGTTCCCCTCAAAGCCTGATGAGTCAGTGAAAGAAGCAATGCCCTTGGAAATCAATGTCTCAGGTTTTACCACAATTTGGAGAAATGATATATAAACAGTGCAAAGGAGATTTTATTCTTTTTTCAATGAGTGAGAAGAATGCTTTGGTTTGTTTGTTTCTGTGGTGGCTGGTCTCAACTTCCACTTTTTTTCTGTAAAGCCTTTTGCCTTTGACCTTTGGCCAAGGTAGCACTGTATTCACTTATATGTCGGCTGTCACTAAAGTCTAAAGAGTGGGTGGCTTGTAAAGACAAGGACTTACCTCATCGTCTGAGTTTAGATGTTTAATTCAACCTCCGTCTGAAGCATCAAGGGGAAGAAAGACTCTAACTGTGCTTTTTCACTTCTAGTAGCCGCGTACCACTGAACACTCCCCAAGTTGTGAGAGGTCATGAGGTATAGGGTTGTAGGAGTGGTCACACCACACCAGGAGCAGAGTCAGGAGACAAGTCCCCTAAATGTGAAGTCCACTCTGCCCCAAACTCCCTGACTTTACTTTTCATTCCTTGTCCTGCCTGGGTCTTTGGCAAAGAGAAGCATTTTACAGATTGTGCCCTATTAGAGTACAACATAAGTCTTGCCACTTGGTTATGGAAGCAGCAAGCAACTTTCACACCCCAGTTACACTCATCTTCATGCTCAAATTACAATTCCCTAATCTTCCTAGATTCTAAAGCACTCTGAGGATGCACCTGGAAAAACGCTGCTCAGCTCCTTACTGCTGCTTCTTTCCAGCGGGAAAAAGATTCTCCCACATTAAAATAGGAAACACAAAGGAGTCAGTCATTCTCTCCCTGGTGATCAGACTGTTTAATCAGTAAACATTTTCTCCAGAGAAGCTCTTTTCAGAGTTCCCACTGCAGGTTATCCTTTGACATCTAATTATGGGAAGTCAGTGCAGACATATGACAACTCATCTTATTACCACTCTGGTCTTAATGGGGTTGGAACTGATCTATTTGGAGGATGGATTCATTAGTTGCTAATTGCTCAGAGTGTCCAAGTTAATTCCCACCTCTTCTGTTTCTTTATCCATTGGCCTTGGATAATCATAGCCAAACCCATCTATCTCCATAGAAACAGAGGAAGCTATAAAGAACTAATGGAGCAAGACCAGGCTAGGAAGCAGAAGTCTGTCGCAATTGCCTGTTAACCATGTTGAGTGGCAGCTGTCAGAATGGACCAATGTGGTCAGACCAGGTGACAGGCAAGGATGCCAGGCATGTTCCTCAGAGGCTAGAAATCACATTAAGGATTCCCAAATAGAGAGGGTGGGGTGAGAGATAATCTGCCAGGCAGGAAGAGCAAAGTGCAAGTGGTAAGTTTCATTAGGACGTGACATGCAAGAGCTTTCAGAGAAAGGAAATAAGCAGAGTGTCATTCAATCATCAGTCATGGTATTGTTAGCTAGACAAAACAAGTGGAACAGGAAAAAGAGGGGATGATATCAGGAATCCTAATACAAAAGAGAGATGGGGACACATCTTCCCCCTACGTATCCAGCACAATAGGGAGGTGAGATGCAGATAAGACACATTCCCTATTCATGGAGGAGACTGAGTGAATGAGGTGTCAATTGGGAATGGCAGGGTGTTCACACAAAACTATAAAACTACAATGGGTGAATAGACTCTCAGATTTTGGGGCCTGGGGACAAGAACACAGAATGAGGTCTGAGCTGCAAGGGTATATTTACATGAAAAGGGGGTTATATAACAGAAAATCAGCCAATAGATGAAGACTCATTGGAAATCCAGCCAATAATAGAAGGCCCTCCAGTAGAGAATACAGTGGAAGGTTTAATAGTCTACTATCCCTTTGGACTACCTGAGGACCTTGGGGAAGACCTTGGAGAGTTATATGGTAAAGTACTCCTTTAAGAGACTCACACTTGCTTCCTGATGTAACCTTTACTCTAACTCTCTGGTGTGAATGTTGTCCCTCCCCTGATAGCCAGAATAAAGAGGCTTGAAACCATGCGTCTCCTTCCATTAACATCATCCTCTGTGCACCCTATGTTTACTCCCACTATGCTCTGTAGCAGGGAATAACAAAGCACCTAAGACAGACAATCAGACATGGGTCTCAAGACCCCCGAGTCTCTGACACTCTCAAAAGAGATACGCCATAGACACTCCCTGGAAAAGGAAAAGGACGTTCTTCTTGATAAAGTAAAGGTGCAAAGTCCCCTTGAGAAAGGGGAGGACTCCCAACCAGATAGTCATTGTGCAGAACTAGACCGTGCTTCCTTCTGTTGCACATATTGTCATTATGAGTCAGCAACAACTTGAGGACTCCCAACACAAATAACAACAACAACAACATGCCATACAGAAGTTAGCGAGGAAACATAAGGTCCTGACAATCCTCAAGAAGCGTCATCAGGCATTAGCTAGAGAGGATATGGAAGGAGAATATAATAAAGAAGTATGGATTAACCTTTGTCCTGAGGTCATATTTAAACATTAGACTAAATTATCTTTTGAAGTCTTGGGAAACTGGAATAATAATTTTGCTTAACTGGCCAAAAAGAAACTTCTTAGAACTCTGGGATGTTGTCAGAACTGTCTACATGGGATCAAATTTTAGCAACCACTTGTAAGATTAGAGGCAGTGAGTTCATGTCCAAGGTGAGGATGGTTGCGTGTCCAAAAGAAGGTTACCAATGTCACTGAAGGGGCATGCTACTGTACCTGGTGGGTTTGAGTATGTTTCATCTCAACAACCACAATCACTTCAAATAGATGAAAAGAGAATTCTATGGAGCAACTGGGTTGAATCATGATAAGGTTGCCTTGTGTCAGGGTCAACTCCATGAGGAAAAGAAGAGGGAATCAGAGAGAGGACCTTCTGGGAGGCGAGAGGAGGTCTATTGGAGAACCACTTTCTCCCTACTACCCCAAAGAGTTCCAGCCTCAGAAACCCACAGGGGGAGTTCTATCCTGTACCTCTAAGGTGGTTATAAGTAGCATCAACTCAATGGGGGTGCATTTGTTTTGTTTTTGTTTGTTTTCAAATTGAGACCAGAATGTCGAGAGCTGGATGCAAAGGGGAATTGAAGAAAACACAAATTAAACACACAAACACAGACATGGGGGGAGTATTGATATGATGAGAACTGCAAGGTCTCCTCCCCTACATGTGAAGCTTCCAACCCACAGGACTAGCTATCAGGAGGGACCGATCCCTGTCAAAAGACATCATTCTTCTAGGGTCCGGTGGCAGCATTATGAAGGACAGCAGCAGCCATTTCTTCTGTGTACAAAACTTACTCTCTGCATCCTCCCACCCAGCTAGGTGACACCAGCTTGCTCAATCTGGCACCCAGCCCACTGGAGTTATCCTTATTCGAACCAACCAGAAAGATGCATGGGAATCTTCATGTCTACAAAAATTTATAGATGGTCCAAAGACTTAAACACCTTAGATCATCCTTTGTTCTCTCTTCTCTCTTGCTTCTCACCCCTGCTGGCTACCTGAAAAGCTGGCTCTCTCTCCCACTCTGACTCTTTCTGCTGTTTCTTTCTCTGCTGACTCTGCAGCAGAAGTGGCAGCTGAGGCGCTAGAGTCATTTAACGCTTTCCTCATTAAACTCTGATGTAGTTTGTTAGTGAGTCTGTACCAAATCTAATTTTCTCTTCCTTTATGTGATGGTGGCTCTCATGGTCTTAGTACCTTTTAATTTAGCTAATTCTCTGGCTTCAGACAAAGGTCTGGTTCTAACTTTTCTTTATCTGGCTATGCTAAACTCCTTTCAATTCATTTCCTTTGATTTTCCTGTTCCCTATAAACTTCACCTCCCTCAATCAATCTATTAATTCAAGGTCATGTTCTGTCTCTTGTCTTTGAAAGATCCAACAATTCTTTGTAAAGCAGAGGCACAGTATGGGTTGGAACACACTCAAAGTGCCTATGGTAGTGGCAAAATCAGTTGTCAATTTGAAACTTAAGAGTGGGGTTTAGCCTGTCAATCAGGTCACAGCTTGACCTCATTTGGCATCACTAAGGAGATAAATAGCTTGCTGGAGGTGGGACACACACTCACTCCCTATGAGACATTTCTGAGGAAAAGACACATAGATCTAAGCTAGAGGCCTACAGCTGGAGGAGCCACGTGGAGACCCCTGCCAGAGCTGACAGACCACCACTGGGTCCATGAGACTTCTCACACACTGGCCTGTGATTTTCCTGCATTCATCATCACTGCATGTGTTTCATGAGTGCTAAGAGGAATTCATAGATTGGTATTGGACACATGGGCTAATATCAGACTTGTGGACTTGATCTGGACCGGTTGGGATGTTTTCTCAATGAACAATTGCACCTGTATATAAAGCACTTTATTATACACATATGAGTATCTCCCAAGATTTGTTTCTCTATACAACACCTAACAACAACAGCAACACAGCCACAAGGAGCTCTGGTGGCACAGTGGGTTAAGTGTCGGACTGCTAGGTGAGAGGCCAGTGTTTGCACCCCATGCAGAGTTCACAAGAGAATTAAAGGACACTCTGCTCCCAAATAGATCTGCAGCTTGGGAAACCCGGTGAGCAGTTCTACTTTGCCTAACAGTGTCACTATGAATTGAAATACACTCGATGGCAGTGGAAACCCTCCTGTCTGTCCTTTCTCAGAAGAAGCATGTTGCGGGGTTGGAGAGTAAGTAAGCTAAATGGTACACCCATCAAAAATGACCTTTTGGGCTGTGCCTTGTCAAGTGGGATCTGGGAACATACTTGGTGATAAGAAAGTGAGAGTGCCAAAGGACTCCATGCCCTCTGATGAATGGTTCCCATGGAGCTGTAGAACTGTGCTCCCTCACTTTCTCCTGACCACAGCATGACAGAGGGAGGGGGCGGAGTCTCCCATGAATAATTTTGTGAATTAAAAATAGCTGCAGCTCTCATGTCCCCACCTACCCTTCAGTTTCACATGCTGCTATGACTTGAATGACACTGTTGAAGCTATGGCGCTGGCACTTCAACTGCCAACACAGTTACCTGGTAGACACGTTTTAGTGGCGTTTCCAGACTGAGCCAGACATGCGAAAATGACCTAGACTCTCCTTCAGAAAATTAACTAGTGAAAAACCCTATGGACCATGACAGAACCTTGCCTGACATGATGTTGGAAGATGACGTCCCTAAGGTAAATTCACTCGCTCTGCCCCAGTCAATGCTCTAGAAGCCCTATGGGTTCCGGAGACTGTACCTCTTTACAGGAGGAGAAGGCCCAGTCTTTCTCTCATGGACCTGCTGTTGGTTTCAAACGGGGCCAAGCACATCAGTACACACTAAGCTAGAATCAACTCATAAGAATCATAATCAGTACACACTAAGCTAGAAGGCGCTTACACCATGTAGTGGTCACAACTATAGACTTAAACATACACGTTACTGTGAAAGTTGTAACCTAAAGTTCAAGGATTTTACTCTCAATTTACTTAGCCACTTTGCACAGAGGAGAAAAGAGAAGTCCTTATGTAGAAGGCTTACCAGCAAGATGACAAGAAGACAGACTGCATTTACGGTTTACCATTTGGAATCAGAATACACAGGGAGCAGACACATTTCAGAATTTTTCACTTTGGAGGAGTCACATATAGATGTTTTATATTAACTCACATTTCTGGGTAACTATAGGAAATAGCTATTAACCCATGAGCAAGTCAACAGAGCAGTAAGCTTCTTGAAATTTTCGGCCAATCTCAGGATGTCTCTGCTGCCTCATCAGGTTGCGGGAATTAGGTTTTGATCCCTAACATTCAGGCCAACAAAACAAGATCCTTGGTGTTCCCTGCCTCTTCTCGGAGACATCTACACCCAACCTGTTCATTTCTGAGCAGTGTAACAAGTTGCAAAGATTCCACAGGAATTTAGGTGGAGGGTCACAAAAGAGCCGTGTAAATCAGACTAACTACATTTAGTCTGTCAGCCGGCTTTCTAAAAGACATCAAGTTTCAGTAAAATAGCTTTGGTTACACAATGCAGGATCAAGCAACGTTTGAATCCATTTTGCATGGAGCTGTCCTAGGCCAGAGTCAACTGGATGGTTGCTGCCAACAATAACCCTCATGAGATCTGTAAGGCATGTGGTAGAGGTCGGTTCAGCCCTTACCCTGCCAGTTGACATACCAGGTGCTGTCACGTGTAGGTGGCACTCAGGTTGTCATCTTTAAGCATCTCTTTATGACCTAGATATCATGAGGGGTCATAGTCACGATGTCACTCCTGTAACCAGTGGAGAGTACATCAAGTTCTGAAACTCTCAGCAGTAGCTGGTAGACTCACTATTCCCACTTTCAGCTGTCAGTGGGGAAAAATTAGCACGGAGAAGCAGGATTTCAAAAAATAGTAACAAGGAATATATGAGTCCAAGTTATTGGCTAGGAGCACAATATTTTTGTATGTCATTGCGTGGACTTCCTATGAAAGTTGAACTGCTTCATTAGCTTCCATTGACTGATTTTAAGAGCAGATTATCATGTCCTTCTCCCATGAAACTGTTGGAGGGTGACAACAGGTCCTTTTTCTGTTAGCATGGGAGCGGGACATCACTGTGGCACCAGGGCTGCTTGGGAATGCAATAACAGGAAACAATGAGTTGAGTGGATCCGTAGAAGAAATATCTGGGCAATACCAGTTATGTGGACTGGCACTCAAGTTGCCTCTCATGGACTTTCTGAGGGATGTTGTGTATGCGGGTCAGATTCATTCAAAGAACCTGAATGAGTACTCATCACATTTCCAATTTGGGCCAACAGAAATTCCAAAATCCAATTATTTTTTCTGTATTCTCATTCCTTCCCAGACTTCAACTTTTGCTGCAATGTTTGGAGAGAATAATTTGGTAAATAAAAGATTGAAGCAGTTCTCAAGGAATCTAAAAGATATGTCATGTCTTTGGAATCGTCTGGGTTGTGAGCAAATGAAAAACTTTAGAAGCATACAGAAATATAGGGAAAATGTAGTCTCTAGAAAAGTAGGAATGTAGTAATCATATATAAGACATAGCAGACAGATATGATGTAGATCAATCTAGGGCAGAAAAAAATGGAATAAAAATGAAAAGAGCAGAGTTGAAAGCTGATTCACAATTTCCCTTAACAGCAATGTGTTGAAACTTGGCAGGAAGTCAGTAAAATGAAATTTTGACAAATTCTAAGACCATTTAAAGATTCATTCTATGGTTGATGTTTGAAATTGAAGCTGATGGGGGTGGGGAGAGAAACATTTCTTTCCTCTCTTTTTAGGGTCATATCACTCAGCAATCAGAGGGATTCTGGCCAGGTTACACGGTTACATCCCAAGATATTGCACATGAAAAGCCAACTAGGACAAAGTAAAAGAATATTCTCTGAGGGAAGATAGATTTCCCAAGTAAGAGAACTCAGATTGGGGCATCAGTGGTCAGAAGCCAGGCATGCCACTATGGCCACAGCAGTCATTCCAGGTGTTTTTTCTGTTTTCACCCATGACGGGAAAATAGCATTTTTAGATGGTGTCTCCGCTGGGAAATCAGTTTGATTCATTCTTCTCATTTCCCTTCTGCCAAAAGCAAATAGACAAATGAATGACACAAATAAGCCAACTCAGAGGCTCTGAGTAAAAGTTTTATGGAATTTTATTTATTTTCTTTTTGGCATTAATTTGGAGAGAGAGAAGCCACAATGGATTGGATGAGGGGAGTCTTATAATTGAATTAAAGGAAACTCTTATACCTCTATAGAGCAAAGGCTTTTGTTGAATGATTACACTGATAATACAATATATTATTCAATCATTCAATCAATATATTATTCAATCAATTATTCAATCATATTATGATTTAAATGGGATATAATAAGCAATGTGATCAATAAAAGATGGTAAGGATAAACCATTAGCAATAGTTTAAAATACCTACTATTTGGTGCAATGGGCTCTGGAGACTCAGAGAATTACACATTGGGGTGTTATTCATAAGTTCTATACTTTGAAACAACCAGCTGCTCCGTGGGAGAAGAGGGAATTTATGCTACTGTAAAGATTTAAACACTTGGAAGTTCAAGAGGGGACTCTCTTCTGTCCTTCAGGAGGATATGCATCTTCATTGACTCAATAACAGTGGGTTTCATTTGCCTGAGAACAGTTGATGCTCTGGTCTCTGGCTTGCTAACTTACAGAGTAGGCATTCCAAACCACCAAGTGTTTCTTTTTGTTATACAAATGCTATTGTGAGTTCCCATGTGGCCACAGTAAAGGCAGCTTACCACAAGGCAAGAGGTAGCTATGAGAAACTTACTATGAAGGGCTAAGAGAGCAGAAGTCAGAGAAGTTAACACCAGTCCAGTCAGCTACAGTCTCAAAGAATTTTTTCTCCAAAGTTTTAAGAAGCAAAGATTCCACTAAGGGCCTCAGGTCTACACAGTGAGGTGGTTGACATTTTAGGGCTTCCTCCTTCATTCAAAATACCCTGGTGGCATAATGGTTACACATTGGACTGTGATCCGCCAGTCCACCCCACCCCCCACCCCTAAGGGAAAAAGGGTTTTCTACTCCCCCATAAACAGTTACAGGCTTAGAAACTCACTGGAGCAGATCTACCCTGTCCTATAATATGACACTGAGTCAGCTTAAACTGAATGGCAGTGAGCGGTTATTCAAAGTTCATAGCTGCCTTCATATCTGCCTGCAATAAAACCAGAGAACAATGGCTTTTCATCTTCTAAATTTACCAAGTGTTTCTCATGGCAGACCCTAATATCAAACTACAGAGGGAAAAGGATTCTGTGAAAATTTCTCATAAAGTGAAGGAGATCTTAGGAAGGACTCGTGTTCATGTGGAACTTGTCGTAAAATATAGCACCCATGTTTTTCATTGTTTTTTATAAAATGAAAATTTGCAGAAAGCCCTTGAGCTGAGACCTCTTTTTTGTTCGTTTTCATTTCCCCTCCATCAAAAAAAAAGATCAAACAAACAAGGAAACTCAAAGAATGGTGGACATCTCAACCCAGGGAACAAATGGAGCAGAATGCTTCATCAGAGGCAGCTGACTTGTAGAGTGGGGTGCTACTTGACATTTATTTGGAAAAACTGGGCTTGCAGACTCACAGAATTGGAACTGGGTGCCTTTGAACTCAGGCTTACAACAGTGAGGTGCCTTTGGGTATTTAATTCAGGGAGCTGGGTAGGCTGACTCACAGAGCTTGAGTTGAAATGGTATGACCCTTTGAATATTTATTAGCAGACCTGAAAGAACTTCATTATAGGTCCTTAAGAACAGCCGTACCTTGACTATTTCTTCCTTGAATTCCTTAATTAACCCTGTAATCATGAGTATCATCTCTGAGATCTAGGTAGCCACTGCAATGGATTTTGGGACCTAGAGATAAAGTGGAAAATACCAGTGAACACAGCAGACATTTTGTGAAGGAATGGATTGAGAAGGACCATATCATAGAACTGCATGTTTTTTTATTAGCATTCACCCTATAAAATGCTAGCCCAAATTTATTAATAAAACATATCTTGTTTGCAACTATGGCTCATATTATGGACAACTAATAACTTCCTGGCTATAATTTTTATTGAATTAGAGCTTCATGTCTTGTCTCCCAAATGTTTACAAACTTCTAACTTTTTATTTAACAACTAGCCTCTAACCTTTATAACACCAGAGTTCCTTATGGAATCATTAACATATAATAGTGATGAATATTGTACATGTGGGTGATCTTAAAACTGAGTCATTATTTCAGCTAATAAGTACACCAGTATACAAAGTCTTGATTACTTTATTTTTAAAGTGATCTAAAGAAGCACAATAGAAAATTGAGCCGTGAGACATCAAAGGAAAATGAAGGTAATTAAAATGTATTATCAGCAGATCACTGCTTTGGGGTGGTCCTAGGACTGAAATTTCATGAGACTTTAAGGGAAAATAGAATTGACATTAGAATTGACCTTTATAAAAAATTAGCCCAATAGACTAATAATAGGTAACATGAATAGAAGACCTAGATGGTGTCCAGGGACCATGGTCTTCTGCTCTGAAAAGGGGCACATTAGAATAAAAGTGGGGGAAATGTAGAAAGAAACTCAAAATCATTTTTGAAAAACAGCCAGCCACTGATTGGATGGGAGACTGGTAGAAACCGCCAGTCACCCTATGCATCTGGAAATATCAAACTGGCTCAAATATCAGTCAAGCACTCAATAGGTCTGTAAAGGTGAAGTAAGACATTAGAGAGTCGCATACACTTTAGAAAAATCTGCCGTCTAAGGTCAAAACGAAACATCACCTCTAGGACAAAGTTAAACATGGTTAGAACAAAGAAGACTGAAAAGAGGAAACAGAAAGAGGAAGTGGGGTCAGTGCCACACTATGGGATTGCGGTCAGTGACATGAAAAGAAATACGTACGAATTAAAAAAAAAACCCTGTTCTGCTCAGTCTTCCTTCATCCAATTCACAACACAATGTTCAAAATAATAAATAGAATTGATCCCCTAAAGACGCTCATCTCTCCACTGTCGTTATTGGCCCCAGGTTCAGCAAGGACTAAGGGTGACTTGGGAGGCAGCATTCATCCCCATCCCACTCTCCACTCTGCTCCAGTCTCAATGGGTGTGCTGGCTGACGAAGCTTCCTCTGCACACCTTGAGTGGTGTTGTAGAGCCTCGCAGTGAGCGGGGCTGCTCAGGGGCTGTGAGTGTTCCGGGTGTGTGGGTGGGCCGCTGATGCACTGTGCTAGAGCAGTGGTTCTCAACCTTCCTTATGCTGTGACCCTTCCATACAGTTTGCTTCCTGTTGTGGTGAACCCCCAGCCATAAACGTATTTTCATTGCTGCTTTATAATTGTCATTTTGCTATTGTTATGAATTGGGCAACCCCTGTGAAAGGGCTGTTTGACCCCCAAAGAGGCCGTGACCCCCAGATTGAGAACTGCTGTGCTAGAGAGTCCAATTGCAAAGCAAATGTATTCTTCATGTGCTCTCCAAAATCCCAGTGTTGAGATACACTTGAGTATTTCAGGAAATGTTTGCATCCTCTGAACATTGACAGCCGTAATTACAACCTTGAACACTTGCTAAGATGCTCAGCACATATTGTAGTTTATCATAATCACGACACTACCTAACCTAACATTGGATCATAAGCCGCTGGAGAACCAGGATTATGTACAATCTCCTTTGTAGCCCCACAGGACATTTATGAGACTTCCTTGTGTATTAGGAACCTCCACTTGACAAATGAGGCGTAAATAAATTACCTGTTTTCTTCAGGCCTTGATCTGGAAATTCTCCCCATTTCATCAGCTCTCATCCATCATCCACAGCTCCACTTAAGCTCCAAAGCAGAACAACTTTTATGTGTCCCAACAGCACTCTATACCTTCCTCCCTGCTGCCATGTTTTCTTTCTACTTAAAAAAATTATTTTCTTTATTTTGAATTATCTGTTTATATAATCTCCACTGAACTGTAGAAGGCCCTGGTGTTACAGTGCATTAATGTGCACAGTGGGTGTGATAGGTAGGTTTATTGTACCAACCTGGCCAACAGAAATAAGTGGGATTAATAGTAAGGTCACAGATTGATTGGAGGACAAAGCGATGAATGGCTTGGCAAGCTCCCCCCCCCCCCCCCATCTCTCTTAGTCTCTGGTGACTGGACTAGCATGTGACTGTCTTAGCTAGTTCTCTGCCTCAACTTTGAGCTACCTTCCCTGTGAGAGAACCAACCCTTGGATTGTGTCACTAGAGCTTGAGGCTCCTTTGAGGCCTGTTTCACCACGGAGCTGTACACACATTGCTTGAGCTTGAGGCTGGCAGATCTTGTGCATTGCTTGAGTTCGACAGCCCATCTGGGCCTGCTTCACTGAGCTCCTAAGCTGTTGACTGTTGGTAATAGGTCCTACTGTTTACTGCCTGTGGGTAGACTGCCTGCACTATCCAAAGGAAAACTCAGCTTTCTGCTTCCTTGATCTTGGGCCCAGCAGTCCTCCTGAGTTGAAGGACTTCTAGTATATTAACTCGTCCATGAATGTGAGTTGAACTGCGTCCTCTGTACTGCTACTCTGTACTAATCAGCTGTTATATTCTTTGTACTGTATAAGTATATCTCTCTCTCTGTCTCTCTCTCTCTGTCTCTCTCTTTGCCATCTATCTATTCATCCATCATCATCATAAGTGTCCATCCTGCCACCCCCCCCTCCAGAAAACCCTGCCTTGTACAGTGGGCTATCACACCTCAGGTTAGTCTACTAACCAGAAAGTATGTGGTTCAATCCTACCACCTACTGAATGCTAGATAGAAAAGGCAGTCTTCTCCTGTAAGGATTTACCACCTTGGAATCTCCATCGAGATGTTCTACTCATTCTATGAGTTAGAATTGACTCAAAGATAATAGGTATTTTTACTGGACTCTTTCATAAAGACACTTTTTTACTAGCTTGCCATAATATCATCACATACCCAGCATGAACAAGCTTGCATAGCACAAGAGATGTTCAGAAGTTGATTAATTATTCCAAGCTGTGCACCTTTTCCTGTAGCTAGATTCTACAGAAAGTAGGCCACAGATGTGAGGTTCTCCATCTCATTGACCTTGACCTTGTTCTTGTGATTTGGAATCCTGGCAATGTTGGTTCCCACAGAGGCTTTCTAAGGGCTCTTGTAGTTTGGTTTGGGACTCACATGATCCAAGATAAGAGATTTGTTTCAAGTCTATTCTAAGAATGAGTAGTGATGTGGATATTCTGACCCACATTCTAAAAACAGCCTATCCAGGCTGAACTGCAAATCCACGTAAATCAAAAGATGTTACTCTTGTGGACTCTGAAGTTTGCAAGGTAGAGAACTGCCTGAATAATATGTTGAGCAATGGATAAGATTGACAGCATGAACTTTACACCACAAGAACCTCTTTTTGGCAAAGGCACACCAAACGGATATTTGCGTTAATAAAGATGATGCCTGCAGATCTGTATTTGCTCCCAAATAAGTG
>PVJH01012106.1:0-65855 GCA_004026705.1 Nesogale talazaci
ATTGAAGGACCCAAATTTGTAGCACATTGACCCAGCAGTAGAGTTAAGCTGCTATACTAAATTTCTGGGCACTCTCAATACTTGAATATAAAGTATGCATAGAGAAAGACATCAAGTCAACATTGCACTTTATTAGTACTGTTATTGTAAGTGGAAAATGCAATGCCTTGAATGAAAATAAAGCTATTTAAATTGGCAATGCCATGTGTCACTCCATGATTAAAGTTCATTCAGACTACTCTAAAAAAAAGGAAAAAAAGCTTATTCATCATCTTAATAAGTGTTCTGAATGGTTAGGGAAGACCAGCGAACCAACTAGTACTCTTTGGTCATGCAAGTAGGAGGAAGGAGAGTCTGTGAGTAGATGGTTAACAAAAAGAATTAGAAAGGCTCTCATGTTTGACCTACTTTTGAATTTTGCACTACTCTATGGTAATCACAAAATTCAAATTGCCACGGAACTGATTAACTGCAAGATTGAGAGAGAACCACCAGACACAGAGAAAAGACTAGCCCCAGGTGACAAATAAGGGAACCAGAAGAAAACAGCATGTCAGGCAGCTTTAGATATGAAATTCAGGAAATTCAATATTCACTGTTAATTTTCCATGAATCCTTCTTATTGTTTTCTTTTTTGTCTCTATCCAGCTGTGCTTTTTAATAGGACAATTATTTGCCATGTAGATTTACTCCAATTATTTCTTTAAAAAAATACTTCTATAGGATTATCAAGCTTGTCTACACAAGATAATTTCACTTCCTTTTTTTTTTTTTTGGTACTGTTCTCAAAGGGCATCCACACAAGGTAGTTTAGATCATGAAAAATCATAATAATCACTTTGACAAGTAAAAATGTATAACCTCAAATCCAGTATAGGCCTTGAAAGCCAAGTGAACTTGCTATGACCTGAAAATTGGACAATGTGGTGAATTGAATTGTGACCTCAAAAATATGTGGTATAGGTCCTCATCCCCAGAGCAATGGCCAGAATGCTTTTTAGAAGCAAGGGTGGTGAGACTTGGACTCGCATACTTCGGACACGTTATCAGGAGAGACCCGTCCCTGGAAAAGGACAGCTTATTGGTAAAGTTGATGACCAGTAAGGAAGAGGAAGCTGCTCTGTGAGATGGATTGGCACAGTGGCGGGAGCAATGGGCTCAAACACCATGGGGGTGCGGGGATGATGCCAACTTGGCAATGCTTTGTTCTGCCATTTGGAGGGTGCCTGGGAGTCAGAGCTGACTGGAAGAAGCCTGATAGCATCCCTGGGTTTACAATGGAATCTGAGGATGGGTTTCTTCGCTATGTTAATGGACATTATGGTGGAGGGTGTGAGCTAACCAGGACTTCCCATTGGGCCCCGGGAGGAGAATTGACCCTCCCTCCCCAGGTACACGGAATCAGAATTTACAATTTAATGTCTTATAAAACATCTTGCTAGCATTTTTTAAAGAACGCATTTTATTTGGGGATCTTACAGATATTATAACATGTCATAAATCAATCATATCAAGCGAACTTGTTGCCATCATCATTTTCAAAATATTGTCTTTCTACTTGAGCCCTTTTGATATCAGATCCTCTTTTTACCCTCCTCCTCTCCCCTCCCACTCTAGTGAACCCTTAATAAATTATATATTCATAGCTTACACTCTAGTGTGGTCTCGTCACCCACATTTCTGCTATGTGTCCCCTTCAGGGGATGAGGATAGAAGAGGTATGCACTGATCATCCCTGTCAGTTCCCCTTTCCTCCCCTTCTCCACCCATGGTCCAGGTACCTTCATGGTATCTAGTGATACCCATTACTGTTTCTGAGGGCATTATCTGTTCTGGATTCCATGTGTGGGAATCACTTATCTGTACCAGTGCACATATTTCAGTCTTGCTGGATTTGTGAGGTATAGCTTGGATCATGGTAGTGGGGGGAGGAAGCACTGAAGAAGTGAAGGATTGTTGTGTGTTTCCTCGGTGTTATACTATACTCTGAGTAAATCGTCCCTTCCGTGGGACACTTCTGAGAGGGCAAGTCCAATGGTCTCCAAATGGGCTTTGGGTGTCCACCCTGACCCCTCTTCATTTCAATATAATTATTTGGTTTTGATCTGCTGATACCTGATCTTGTTAACATTTTGTGAAATTACAGATTCTAATTCAGCATACTTAAGGGGGATAGGTAAATTCCCAGCAAAGGATCAAGTAGAACTGAATCAAGTTCAAAGCCCTGGTCTTCAACTGATCTCTTTTGAGCTCTAAAGGACATTACACATACCAGTGAGCAAGAACAGATGTCAGTGGTGGGGGGTGGGTGACAGGGGGTAGGGATTCCATGCAACAGGAAGGTCACCAGGAACAAAGGAAGACCAGATGAACAGGGAGGGAGAGCCTTCCCCAGAGTTGGCACCATAAAGTCAAACTATTAGCTCCCAAGAGAGAAAATACAGTTTTGTTTGTGAAAAACATCTGCTTGTGCTATTTCTATTATAACAAGTTGTAGAAAACTTAGATAACATAGGACATGGCCGCAAATAAGAAAATTCCAGGTCAGTCCACATCTGTCCAGGTCTGTCCACATCGGGAGAGATGGTCTTTGATGGAATACCCACACTCATTAAATGGAAACACCATCGATGCTAACAACACTGGATGCCCATTTACAGAACAATGAAGTGGACCAATATCTCACACCATATGCAAAACTTGATAGATGAGACTTTCAATTAAAATATAGGGGAAAGTATAGGGCCCTAATACATGGCATAAATATATTATGAGATATAACTAAAACTATGTCAATAGCAGAAGACAAAGTAGATGACTGAACTGAGAGCTCCTAAAACTACGTGTACTGCAATAGAAAGAGTTCAAAGAGAGACCACAGCTTGGGAAATAAATTTGGTCATGACATACTGGACAAGAATCTAAAACTTATATAAAATGTCAACACCCCAACGACCGGTTAATGAAAAGAAATGGCAAGAGAGTGTACACAGACACTTCAACAAGCACGTGGAGAAATAAATGCACACAACCAGGAGCTATTCAGAAAGGAAGTCCACCTCCCTGCCACCCAGGCGATTCCGAGTGAGCAGGGTAGAACTGCCTCCCAGATTGGCAGGTATTCTAGCAGCCCAACGAGCGATCACTATGCCACCAATCAAAACAGCAGTGAGATAGCACCTCACCCCAGCATGCACAGTAAAGTTAAGAAGAAGCAGGAGGAAGGCAACATGCTGGTGACGTTGTGGAGAGTTTAGAATCTCTCTTCATGGCTGACAGAGCTGTGACACGAAGGCGCTATGGTGCAAAGTGCTATGACATGACCCTTCCTTAAAAAGTTGGAACTATAAATATCATCTGAAAACCCAACCATCCTTCTACTTAGACAATATCTTAGAGAAATAAGAGCCTTGAACTAATAGATAGGGGCACCTCCACCTCCAAGTTCATGGCAGCACCGTATTCACAATAGCAATCTCAAGGTCCAGCGTGAGAAGAGGAAATAAACAAGGTTCGTGCACTTAATGGAAAACGACCTGATATTAAAGCATCAAGAGGAATCCTTGAAGGCCCACATCACATGAATGCACCTGGAGGGTTTCCTGCTGAATCAACCTGTCAGTCACCAAAACGACAACGACTGTATGAGACCCCTACTCTAACAAGTCAAGAAAAGGGTCTCACATCCAAGAAAGGTGACATTCTTGGACAGTTATTCAGCAGGACTGGAAAACTGACAGACATTAACTTGGGTGAAGGGGAGAAAAGAAAAGGGAATGTGTGGGCCGAGCAGGAAGAATCAATGACTGTGTGTGGGAGTCACACTGTGGCTACCCCAGCTGCTTTCCCTGAACATAAGAGTTGCCTGGAAGACTCACTCTGGGTTGCTTCCAGCCAGTGAGGCCTCCAGGCACTTAGTAAAGGTGAGTGCTCTGAAAGGGTGAGCTTTCTATTAGTCTACCTTTAAAGAAGAAAAACCAGAGTTTCCATTGTGATGCATCTAGACACAGTGATTTGCTAATGCTTTCAGCATCGACTTTTTAATGTAAGCGACTTCTGCCTTGGGGGAAAAATGCTAGGCCTATGTTTTCTTTCACCAATGGCCAAGCTTCCCTTGAGTGTGTCTGGGCATCTTCTCTCCAAAACAGTGCTTCTCGATCCTCCCAACGCCGTGAACCTTTAATACAGTTCCTCATGATGTGGTGACCCCACCCCCAAACATAACATTATTTTGGTGGCTACTTCACAACTGTAATTTTGCTACTGTTATGAGTCTGGTGACCCCTGTGAAAAGGTCATTTCACCCCCTAAAAGGGTAGCAGGCCACAGGTTGAGAACATCTGTGTAGGAGTAAAATGATTGGATTAAGATGCTTGGTTTTGGTGTCTTCTCAGTCTCCAGCTTGTAACTATTGCCATCATATCTGTTTCTCTAGTTCTTTTTCAATTGCATTAGTGTAGTTGAGGTCCTAAAGTGACCAGATCTTAAGGGGGACACCATTGACAGGGGAAGGGAGGGTTCTTGATCAAAAATTTGGTCTATATGGAGCAACAAAGATGTTCATAGAATTCAAAAATAGTATTGTAATATATTTATTTAATTTTAAAACACTGCAAGATGTGAGGCAAGTTGTTAAAAAGGGGGGTGTACAACTCTCCTGTCAGTTTGTCATTGTGTGATGACTTGTGCTGGCTTGTGTGATGATTCTGGAAGCTATGCAAGCCACAAGGTCACTGTTTAAGTCCAGGTTGACTAGAAAAACAAATTCATAGGCATTCATGTTTGTAAGAGCATTATATAAAAGACCAATTGTATATTAAGAAAACATACCAGTCCAGATCAAGTCCGTAAGTCCAATAATAGCCCATATGTTGATACCAGTCTATAGATTCCCCTTCAGACTTGCACAATGTATGCAATGATGCCAAATGAAGGAAGATCACAGGCCCAATGGATGGAAACGTTTGTGGATCCAGTGGCAGTGGAGGCATCTGAGAGTTGGCATGGGTCTCCACGTGGCCCCTCCAGCTCCAGGGTTTTGGATCCATCAGCATACATCCATGTGGCTTGTCAACAGGAAGATAAAGTGCAGAGTGTGTAGCCCACCTCCAGGGAGAAAGACAAGAATCCACTGCATCCTCAGAAGAAAGTCATGCCCACACAGAAATCTCATTGGTTATGACATGATCCACTGGCTAAACTCCACCCCTTCACAAGTTCACAGGAAATTATCTATGTGCTGCAGACACCATGGTGGACAGTTTTCCATGGAGCTTCCTGAGAAAGACAAACCAGAAAGGAAGACGTGAAAAGCAGTATTAGAAAACTAGACAATGAAATCCCAATGGATCACAAGACCATTTTGTAAGAATCAGTTTATTTAGGGTAGGGGGAGGGTGCTTTTACAGCTCTTGTAACGATCCATGCATCAATTTTATCAAGGATATTTGTACAACTAAGAAAACATTTTCAGATAGAGTGCTGGGAGACGATCCCTCTAGGTGGAAAGGCACCCAGTGTCTACAGTACCCACCAGCAGGGGCTGGAGGAGAGCCATGATGGTGAGGACGGCCAAGGAGCAGGCAATCAGGGGATCACATGGGACAGAACTGTCTGGTAGCTACAGGACACATCTGTGAACGTGGCCTTTGTAACGAGCCAATGTAACCTCTCTTTTGGGTGAGAAAAGCACCAGGTCCCCAATGCACAAAGAGCAGTGACACAACATTTTTGATAACAACGCTATCAGCATGGTTGACTCCAGATGTAGCCCCTGTTTTGTTTGTTTTAAAAGTGTCCTGGAAAAGTCAGCTTAAATCACAAATGCTCTGCAGAGCAACCTCACCACCCACAATACAAAGTGACCTCCTTCTTGTCCAATCAAATGGCCTCTGTTCAACCTCCATCCTCTGTGAGGTGTTTTTTGGCATATCAAGCAATTAGCCACCTTCTCCATCCTGAAATGACTTATGTGGAAACACACTGCTAACTGTCTAAGTTCAGTGCTGTTTCTGCATACACACACACACACACACAGAGAGAGACTCAACCTGTACTTATTTCCCCAAATGCAATCATTCGACTCCCACTCCTTCCTTATACCTTTAAGAAAAACCACCCCTGCCTTAGTCTCAGCTACATATACCTCTGTGTATCAGAAAATCAAATCTTTCTTGACAGCTCATCCTTCACCCACTTCCAGGATTATATTTTCATCATTCCATCAAAGATTTCCCAAGCAAAACAAAACAAAAAAGATAAGGCTCTCATTTTTAACAGAACTACACACCTGATGATCGGTGTCCTACATTTGGTATTTTGCTGTGGCCCTACAGGAAAATAACGTCAGGGAAATGAGTCAAAACAAAAGCAATGAACAATCAAAGCTGAATGAAATGGGGAGCCCTGGTGGTGTCATGGTTAGTGTCCGGCTTCGATCTGGGTTCAGCATTTTGACACCAACAGCAGCTCCATGGGAGAAAGGTGGGAGTTTCTACTCCCATAAGGAGTTTTGCAGGGGTCCTCAAACACTTTAAACAGGGCACCAGTTCACTGACCCTCAGACCATTGGAGGACTGGATGATAGTTTTAAAAAATTAAGAACAAATTCACTGCAGAACCAGGATGAGTCGAGTGCTAAGCAGGATAGCAGCAGCGGAAGAAACACCTGGAGGATCAGAAAAATGCCCTTCATGGGCTACATGTGGCCCAGAATCCTCAGAATCCTCTGTGGGGGCTCAGGATTGACTGGAGGGCAGTGAGTTAGGTTTAGTTTGGGTTTTTATTGTGTTTTTTTTTTTTTTTGGATCACTGTCCTCTGGTTGGAGTAGGAAGCCCAGCCTTGCTCCAGGACAGCTGCTTCTGGATTTGAACGCCAACCCAGTGGGCCACAGTCCCGCACACAACCACTATGCCACCAGGGCTCAGCATGGTTTAGTTTGGTAACTAGATTTTGTCTTTATTAGAACTCACGTGACTTTTTAACCAAAACCATGAAGAGCCATGCATGGTAGTGTTTTTTCCGGTTTCTATCAAGGTTCACAATGGCCTCCATGCTCAGAATTCCCAGATCCCCTTGTCACATTCTGAATGTGACATGAATTGAAATGACACATTCTGGGTAAACACCCAGTGGACCACTTGAATTTCCATCCCCTATCTACCCATTAGGAATCTACACTTTAACATCCAGGTTTTCACACTTGGCAGATGACTAGTTACCTGGGGGACCGGTGTGATCAAGGTCCCCTGAGCTACGTTTGTAGCCTCCTGCATCAGCATCTCAGGCAGGGGGAGGAGTCCAATGATCAGTCAAGTTGGAAGCTGGACTTCAGCTGCATCTACATCACAGTAACCAAGATGGTGTCAGAATAACCTAGGGATCTATTACACCTGCGCAAGGTGCTACAAGAACCACTGCCTGGTTTATAAAAATCAACGGCTGAGCTCAAGCGTTTTGATAAAATGTAGATTCTGTTTCTGGATGTAGGGTCACTGTGAGGCAGTCTGTCCGACGGCAATCTGTTGGGACTATTCTATTGGTAGATCTGAGGTGAAAAGGCAGATTCTCTGCAAAGGATCAAATTGAAGTGCACCGGTCTTGAGATCCAGAATTAAGTTAAGTCGCATCATCAAGATCCTCCGTCAGGTGACATCTCTGCCAGGGGGTTCTTTGCCAGGAGGTCAATTTGCCCTCTTATCAAATGTTTGTCGTAGCCTGGCTGCCGAATGAGCATGGCCTAAAGGAGCAGCATCAGCCTCACCTGGGAGCTTGTTAAATCGCAGCAATCTAGATGGCTCCCCAGATCCTACTGAATCCGAAACGGCACTTCTACAAGAGTCCAGGTAACTTTTCTGTGCATTATTGTAGGAAGCCCTGCGCTGCAAGAACTCTTTGCCCACCCCTCAGGTACCCTCGTGTCTCAATTTTTCTGTCTTTCTTTCTTGCACATGCACAAACAGAGAAAGAACGAAATATTTCCATTAGATAGATAGATAGATACATAGATGGATAGATAGATAGATAGATAGATAGATAGATAGATAGATAGATAGATAGATAGAGGCAGTCCCTGAGTTAGGAACGTCTGACTCACAATTCACACTTGCCCTTTCATGTCATGTAAAGTTGTCCTCGTTTTGAAACAATTAAACCAACTCCTCCTCCTAAAATATTCTTCATCACAATCACCTTTGCCCGCATATGTAAAGCTTTTAAATCATTGAAAAGCTTTAAGTCTTTTCTTGTATTAAGATAAAGTCAAATAAACGAGTGTATGCAGTGGTCTGTCTTACCTACAAATTCCACTTAAGCACCTTGTGGTAGTTACAAAAGCGTTATCAATTGGAGACATAAGTGTGAAGGGGTTGAGTATAGCCTGTCAATCAGGGTGCAGCTTGATGACCTCATTTGGAGGTGCTAAGGACACAAATAGCTCACTTGAGGCAGGACACAGACTCATTGCCTGTGAGACATTATTGATGATGA
Organism: Nesogale talazaci; assembly: GCA_004026705.1. Taxonomy (NCBI): domain Eukaryota; kingdom Metazoa; phylum Chordata; class Mammalia; order Afrosoricida; family Tenrecidae; genus Nesogale; species Nesogale talazaci. Next base: position 8,489 of record PVJH01012106.1, read on the forward strand.
GCCTCAAAGAGCTATGCTAGCGCAGCCAGAGCCCTGGAGCTGGAAAAGTCATGTGGAGATCCTTGACAGTGTTGGATGCTGACACCACCACAAGACCTCCCACCCACTGACCTATGATCTCCCTGCATTCAGCAGGCATCACAACATGTATTTTGTGAGGCTGAAGAGTAATGTATAATAGATTGGTATTGAACTTGAACTGGACTGGGTTGGGTTTTTTTTTTAATGTACAATTGCCCTTTGATAGAAAACTATCTCTTATTTGCATTTGTCTCCTTGCATTTGTTTCTTGAGTGCTGGGACTAACACAGACCTACTTAAGCATGAATATTGTTCATAACTTGGGCACTTGCACGTGAAATTTAAAATAAATGGAACTAAACGGCAATGATATTGTCCACAAAGGTGTGTAGTCCCCTGAGGTACATGGATCTATAACTCTTTTGCCTGATAAAGTTCCCATCAGATGATTGGGTGGGTGGGACCCTGCAAGAAAAGGTGAGCCTTGCTTGGATCCACAATTAATGCTCATGGAAGCTGTGCTCAAGAGATCAGTCACATTTAATTGGGTAAATCTTGTTCACAAGACCTTTATAGAGTCCTGAAAAGCATCTTGTTCTGTTGCTCCAGGAACTGCACTGTGGCAGACATGTGCTTATGTTAATTCACGATTGAGATGTAGGGGTGGAGTCTAGCCTGTTAATCTGGAGATAGCCATTGAGTAGCCAGTGAGACCTCCATGTGGGCATGGCTTTCTCCTGAGACTTCTGGGAAATCTCACGATATTTCCCTCGTGAAGATGAAAAGCTATCTTCCCCAGTTGTTGGGAGTTAGTGTGAGAGACGGTTAATCTCGGACAAGACAAGATGGCAGCAGCTGAGGAGCCAGAGAAACTACATGGCTTTGCCCTGATGGAACCAGACCTCTGATGTTAGAGAGGCCACATGGAGACCCCTGCCAGCAATGAGTTGCTTCTGCCACCACTAGATGCTGTTGATGAACCCTGAGCTCTGGAAGCAAGGAGCCATGGGGAGACCCCTGCCAGCGCTGGGATTCTGCACTCATGGACCTGTCACTCCATGAGTCGGAAGGAGACATTATTGACTGATATCGTGCATATGGGCTAATATCAGACTTAAGAGTTTGAACTGGACTGGGTTGGGATGCTTTCTTAGTGTTCCATTCTTTTGTATATAAACCCTTTCCTTATATCCATATGCACATCTATGAAATTTGTTCCTCTAGTCTACCCGGACTAACATATGCACCTTGTCAATGAAGGTGGCAAACTTGTGGTTGAGCCTCTTGATCTGCTCCTTCTACTGGATGTGCACGGCCTATAGGAGTCCATCTCTAATGTCAGGGAACTCAGCAGGTTCTGGGTCACCATGATAGCTATGATGCCCCCCATATCTCCTGCCCCACCAAAGTCCCCCATCATACCTATGCTAGTGCCCAGGGAGCCCCAGAAGCTGCTGCTGCTGCTGCCTACCCAGGAGAAGGACAAGGAACTGATATGGGTGCTGGGCATGCTAGTGTAGGACCTGTTGCTGAAGGCAGGGGCCAGAGGAGGACACCTTGTAGGATTTCTGGGTTACCCTGACAGACATGGTGATGGCTACTGGGTAGCGGTAGTGATGGGACCTGACACAGGTTGGAGAAGGATCTGAGAAGCAGATTCGAAGTGGGACTTTTAGTAGAATTTGTAGGTAAAGACAAGGTTTGTATTGTCAGAAAGCAAGAGGGAAAACCAGGGTTATGTTGTTTCTGTGAGGTGCCCTCAAGTGCATTCTGCCTTCAAGTGTCTCTGTGACCAAGAGAATACAACATTGCTTTGTTATCCACCCTCTTCGTGAATGGGATGCTGGAGCCATGGTTGTAGTCACTGTGTCAAGCCTTCTTCTTGACCTTATTATTATTATTCACTTACCCTCTATTTTTTCAAGAAAGACATCCTTCTCCAGGGACTGATCTTTCCTGAAATATGCCCCAAGTATGTGAGATCAAGCCTAGTCATCCTCACTTCTAAGGATTTGTTTCTTTCTCTGGTAGACCATGGTACTTTCAATATTCCTTGACAATTGCCCTAATCAATTGGCCCTAATCATGTGTGATTTTCCTTATTCATTCTCTAACGTTCACATGCAGATGACTTAATGGAAGTTACGATGACTTGGGTCAGGTATAACACTCCTGAAAGTGTCATAATCTTCAACACTTTAAAGGGGTTTTGTGTAGCAGACTTGTGTCATGCAGTCTACCTTTTGATTTTTTCACTGTTACGGACATGAGTAATGATTTGGATCCAAACAAGATAAGATTCTTTACAACCTCAATATTGGTCCAATTTCTAAACAAAAATCCATTCTTGAGAACATATTTTAGTTGAATTTGTAGGTAAAGAAAAGGTCTATATTGTCAGAAAGCAGGAGGGAAAACCAGAGTCATGGTGCCCTCAAGTGCATTCTGACTCAAAGTGTCTCTGTAACTTAAGATTTTGGTCTTCTTAAGCTTGAATTACAATCCATACTGCCAGCTGCAATTTTTAAATCTTCATGAGCAAGTGATCAAGTTCTCCTTTCTTTCAGCAAACAAGGATATGTCTTTGTCGAGAGTTGTTAATAAGCTTCCTGTGAATGTCCTCTTCTTTCTCAGGTAGTCCGATGCTCATAGTCATTTTAATGATGTTTAAAAGATTTTATGAAACTGCTTTCTTGAAGCTCAACTGGTATTTCACTTTAAGAATCAAATAACTATTTTAGAATGGCATTTCATTTGCTTTACAATGACATTTGGTATTAGTGCGAAGGAGCTGAAAAAGGAAAATAAAAGCTTCCCTCAACCAGACACCAGATTCCACATATTTTGAAGCCAAACTGATTTATAATGCTCATAAGAGTGACTTTAAATCATTACCAACAGCAGAAAGATCTGAACTGGCACAGAGGTGAAGACCACGGTGCCCTAGATACACAGATCTACAGTTGACATAAATGGCTTTCACATTTATTTATTTAACACGCTTTACTGTATCATATCTCAGTCTGTGCTGTTTGTAATTTCCTGAGATGCTACCGAGAGAGCTCCCATTTCACATATGAGTAGAAAATCAATGATATAGAAAAATTATATTATTTTTAATGAAATCATATTTTTAAGAGTCACTTGCCTTGAGCCCTTGACTGCCCAGGACACTCAAGGAAGAAAGCAGGCCAGCAGGTTTCCAAGACAGATGCTCTAAGGCAGTGGTTTGCATTGATATCCCATGGGCAGAATCCCTGTTTCCCTCTACCACAACTACTTTAATCACTGTGATGATAATTATTTAAAGGATAATTATTTAAAGCAAAACAGAACACTATCCTGGTTTGACCATGAGGTCAAGAAAAATAGGTTGTTACAGATTGAAGGGTGTCTTTCTAAATATCTTGTTAAAAGTCCTAACTCCTTACCCTTATTTAGAAATAGCATCTGTGAGGATCTCATTGAATAAATTGGCAGAGGTCACACGAGAATCGGTTGGGTCTTGACCTCCTCAGTGTGCTCTGTCTCTGAAAGAGGAGAGGGAGAAAGACAGAGACTACATGACGTTGCGTGAACTTGCAGGAACAAGCCAAGGACCATCCGGAGCCTCCAGAAGCCCAGACGATAATCCCTCAAAGCCTCAGGGAGAACATGGATGGCCAACACACTGATCCCAGACTCCCAGCCTCCAGAATTGTCAGACAGTGAGGTTCCATGTTTAAAGATGGCCACCTTGTGGTCTTCTACTCAGGCAGCCCTAGGAAACTAAGACGCAGGTGGAGACTAATTAATCACTTTCTTTCCTTGCCTCTCCACCTCCCAGCCCCTGGGCCAGACTGCCTGTTTATATTTGCTTCCAGGTCTCCACCTGAAGTTCATTAATGTCTGCCTGCAAAGCTCCTTGAGTTGGCATAGACAATGAGGTCTGGCCTTGAAACACTAACAATAGCAACAGAAAAATCATGGCATATGAGAAGCACGACCATTTCAAAGACAAACAGCATGCTGGATTCCAACACGTATGTATACAATACATGACCAGGAATTTTGATTAGCATAATAGACATATAAGATGCAGTGAGAGGATATTATTAATATGAAACACTAACAAAACATAAAAGAAAACCAATCTGAAGTCTTAAATATGGAAGCATGATAATTGAATTGGCACACAATCTCTGAGAGTTGTGAGTCAGGCTGTTGTTATATTGGTAGGTGTCATCAAATTGGTTCTGATCCATATGTTTCTGACCTCATGCACAGCAGGAGACCCTGCTCAGGCCTGCCTCACCCTCACCACCTTGTTCATGCCAGAGCCCATTACTACAGTCACAGGGTCAATCCATCTCTGTGAAGGCCTTCCTCTTTTTGGCTGGGAGATTATACTGTTGTTTAAAACATGCACCTACCCAGGCTTAAAAAAAGGATAGCCAGGGGAAGACAATGGGAAACTGCTAAGAGTTAAAGGCAACAGAGGTAAAATCCTGTTGAGTACACTATCTTGCATGAGCAGTGATCTATGAGTAAATAAATGCATGGATACACACGTACTTAGAACAGATGTGGGAGAGAGAGGAGAAGCATGCCCATATATGTGTGTGTTTTTTGACAGAAGATATTTGTACATGGGTGTTTATCTTTACAGCAAATATGTCCATAGATATGGCAGAGCATTCAGGGGGTAAAATTATGAAAACTTCTGAGACATAATCAAACACCCTGAGAATAAGAGTCACTGGGTATGGGGGCTCAGAACCATAGTATCAAGAGGCAATAAGATCAATTGGCATAACAGCGTCTGAAAAGACAATTTCTACAAGCTTCCATAGGGAGAAGAGTGACTCAGATCTTAAAAACTCATGATCACCCATCTAAGGAGGTGCTGTTTATCTCTTGCTGTTTGAGAGAAAATAAGTGATGGAAATCAAAGACACTTGGAAATGAAAAGTCCAATAAAACATACACATATCAATCTTGAGGACCCTGAGACCAGCAGAAATTAGATGGTACCCAGCTATCACTACCAACAAGTCAGAAATGGATGGATGACATTAGAAGAACCTGAACAGAGTGTAAGAAAAATGTGAAATATTCTTTTAAAAAATCAAATGTTCTGGTCACAAAGAGATCGACGGGAGTCTTGAAATTATGGCCCTTAATTGAAATTACCCCTATGGCTGAATTTCCAATCAAATAATAGACAGGCCTATGCAGGGAGGTCTGGTGGCATAGTCGCTTCATGTTGGACTGCTTATCACAAGTTTAGCAGTCAGAAACCACTCCACAAAAGAATGATGAGGTTTTCTAAGCTTATAAAATCTCAAGACCTCACAGGGTCTTGAAATCCTGTAGGATTTCCATGACTTTCATTTGACGAAATGGCAGTTAGTTTTTTATGAGGGAAAACCAATGCTTGGAAGGTACATACACTTTAAAATAAGCAAAAACAGGCGACTCAAAGCAGCGTTTAGGAGCCTTGGTGGTGTAGTGATTACAAATTGGGCTGTGACTCGCCTGGCTGGCAGTTCAAAAAGGCAGCATTTATCAGATGGGTTAGGACAGAAGGAGAAGTAGAAACATAAAACCCAGGGAGGAAGTGGAATAAAGGGCATTGGGGGGATTTCGATCAAAGGTAGGAAGCAAAATAGGTATGAATTGTTGAATGTAAACTGGATCTGCTCTGCAAACCTTCACCAGTCATAGAAAAAGCTGTTGTACAATACACACTTCCTTTCCCCACACCTGCAATGAACATATTTTGTCCATCGTCTTCAGGCTCCACACGTCTGGTTCCACACAGTGTGATCTATATTCTCATGTGAGGCAGGGTTTCAAATATACTTAAAAGTAAAGGAGAAATACATGTGGATTAAGCTTCCAGTGAATCCCCTCTAACCATAGGTTACGCATGTGAATAGGCTTGCTCTCATGCAGAGTGCATTAGAAAGTGGATTATTCCTGCTTAAACTCTAACAATTTATCATTTCAACTCCCTACTGATCCATCTTAAATTTGCTCTAGTTTTTAGTATTTTCTGCTATTTTTCGAACTGAGGTCTTTAATCTGTTTTTTCCCCTTTTTATGGGAGGTTCTTACGTCTCTTATCATGATTCATAAATTCATCCAGTGTCTTTGTATTGTTATATGTCCTTTGTGTATGAATTTCAGTATAGGTAAGTCTATACAGATAGCAGTTGGATTAATAGTTGCTTGTAAGGTATGATGGAGTGTGGGGAGAAATGACGAGCTAACAGCAAATTAGAACAAGAATAAAGAAACTGTTCTAAAACCGATTGGGGTCATGATTTTGCAACTCATTTTAATATGATTGAACTATTGGATTGTAAAAATTAATTAATTTTAAAAGAGGCAGTTGTTCAGACAAGAAAAAAACAAATATACTTATGCAATGGAGCTTTTCCTCATGCCCCATGTCATGTGCTATCAACATGCAAAGTCTGACAAATGGGAAAAATAAGAGGAGTTTGTAGCACAGAATACCCCATCAACCCACAGGCTCAAAACCCAAAAATGCATGCTTATTGTTCTAGGTCAATGAGAGTACATTTTTTTCCACTGTTAACTAGTGACATAAACTGCAAAATGAATAAAGCCACAGGATGCATTACTAAACTAGAACATCAGGCTGAGGAAATCTCCCAGAAGGAAGAAATGAAGTATAAATAAGTGGAAAATATATAAGGAAAGTAGATATGAAGTTGCTAATGTCTAGATAATAGAAACTCATGAAAGAAACAAAGTACACAAAAGTCAGGAAATACTTGAATAATGGAGGTATATTCCCTGGTTGGGCTATGGGCAGGGGCAGATAAAAGACTGCAGATAGAAATAGCACATGAAAAGTAAAATAGGAAAGACAATAAGCAGCTCTTATAGTGTAGTGGTTTACACATGGGGCTGTTAACTGCAACAACAGCAGTTCAAACCTATCAACTGCCCCATGAAAGAATGATGAGGCTATCTGCGCTGTTAAAATCTACAGCTTTCAAACCCCTAGAAAAAAAATATTTTCTGCCTTATAGGATTGATAAGAGTCAGAATTGATTTAATGGCAGTTGGTTTTAATTATTTGGTACCAAGAAACAAATTCTAATATTCATAAAGAGAACATCTCATAGACAAAGGTATAAGAATGATATTTATTCCAAATTTACCACATCAATGTGAGAGATACTGAAAGAGCATTTTATACCATTCTACACACTTCTGTAAATTGAAGATATAAAGTAAATTCATTAACCTGAGAAAGACTACCTATAAAAGGAACTTAGACTAAAAGAGAAAATGTGGGTATCACTTTCTTTAAAATCAAGTACAAGTCAAGCAACTTCACAGTCTCCACTTCTCTTCCACTTTGCAGTGGGGACCCAGTCAGTAAAAGCAGGAAAGAGAATGAAGCAGCAAAAAAAAACAAGCAAAGGGCGTCATTAGATCCAGACCATCATGTCATGTGACACGACTTAGAAAATCTGAGAGAAAAAATTCACAATAAGATACATGACCAGGGAACATACATTGCTCCCAGAAACACAAATTGGCCACTACTTTAGCAAGGACTTCAACCGTATCTACTAAAACTGAACATTTACATATGCCTATGATAACCAGCAATTCCACTTCCACTGCTAGTCCCAAGGGATAGGAGACATGGGCAAGAACCACCATCCTGGCAGCATCCTCATTAGTAAATCTCAGAAACATCCAGAGGTTCATCAACTGGGAATGTGAATGAGTCCGTTGTGGGATAGGACATAAGAGCACCCCCACAGCGACTATAACAACCCCCCCCCGCAGGTCGCAGCAGTAGTATACCTCTAAACTAAAATAATATTAAACCCTGAATATCATATATAATTACAACCCTTTTAATTAAACTAAAGCTATATAGGAGAGAGACTAAAAGAAGTCAATATCTGGTTTCAATAACAATATTCAATAGAAAATCACAAATATAGGGTTGGTTCAAAATGATGGGTTTTTTTCAGGTTGGAAAATTATAAGAAGAGGGATGTGGAGCCATATTGTAAAAAATAAATTATTATCAGGACTTAGGAGTTAAAGGAATCAAAAATATTTTTTTTAAAAATTGAAAATACCTCTGTATATAATGAGAGGACAGCAGTGTATGAATTAATGATGAAAGGGTGTGCTAAATCACAGATTGTGACTCATGCCCTCCAACGCTGTTCCTAGCCCCTCCATGTCAACCTAAAGTTAGCTTTATTTTGAAAAGTAAATTGAGGTGGTCTCTCAATAGACTAACTTAATATATTATAACATAATTGCACAAAGGAGCTTCAAAAATTCATAGAAAATTCTGTCTTGCAATTCCATTTTCCATGAACTTTCATAAGCCTTCACCACTGGCTGAATTCTATATAGTCATAAAATATATAGGAATTAATCACTAATGTATGTTGTCATTGGGGGTAACCTTGAGTTTTTGTTATATGTGTTGTTTGGTTTGTTTGTTTTTTGGTTTTTGTTGTTGGCTTTTTTTTGGGGGGGGGAGGGGTTCCAGTATATGAGTCCTAGATTTGATGAATCTTTAGAAACAACAAGTAGAATATTGGTGCTGGGGACATAGAATGGGGACAGATAAAGGAGAGCTGATATCAAGGAGTTCAAGAAGGAAGAGAATATTTTGAAACTTATTGTGGTCGCAAATGTATAATACTACTTGATGTGATTGAACTACAGATTGCTATAATATCTGTTTTAGTGCCCAGGAACACGGATTGGGGGGGAAAAAACGGTATAAAAAGAATATGTAAAATATTATTACATGAATTGGAGATAAATGGAGAAAATAGTGAAGTTGTCAAGGATTTAATTTTACTTAGATCCACAGTTAACATCCAAGGAAGAAATAGTCAGGATTCAGGGGAGAGGCCCAGGTAGAGTGGCAGGGGCCAGACCAAATCCAGAGCTACATATGGTAACCAAAGAAGGTGGAGGGAGAGATGGCAATGTGTAGAAGGGGAATGGGGTACTAACCCACCCAAAGGGAGTATATTGTTTATATCTCCACAGGGAAAGAGGGACTAAACTGGTATTCCAGGATGTGAACGCAGCATGAAGGCCAAGAGAGGCGAGCCAGTGGAGGGATCTGAGAGCCCAACCCCAATCCCAATTCTGTACACAGTCACCCTCCCCCAGGGGAGTTTCTGTGGAGGACAGCAAGAAAACTACAGCTCAAAAGGGGCATGCCTGACCAGAGCACTCAAGAACAAATGAAGGGGGAGGAAGAGAGAGTGGAGTGCATCCTGTCCCACTGAGCCTTGAGGACCATATCCCCACTCAGAACAGCCAATGCACAGGGAGGACCATAAGGCCAGCCCTAACTAAGTCCAAGGCCCGACAGGAACAATGGAGATGCAAAGTCGGAAGCATACCTTATCTGACCCCACCACACCAAGGCAAAACACTAAGGCTATGCAGCAGAGCAGCAGGGGGAGCAGAGCATGGAGTACTCGAGGAAGTGCCAAGGATATATTTGGGGGCCAGTGTGTGGCACCCTATTGGACTTAACGGGGGGGAGGAGGGGGGGAGGAGGGGAGTTTTCCTGGAGGTCAATGAACAGACTTTGAACAATTTATAGGTTTTTATTTTTTACTTATTTATATATTTTTTCTGGAGATTGTGTTTTTTGTTGTTGCTGTCATCCTTTTTTTTCTCCTTTGGTTGCTTCATCTTATGTTGTCTTGGGTTCTTTGTACATATTATTATCTCTGCAACTCTACCTAGATAAAATAGGGTGGATGAACAGTCTGGAGGCAAAAACAACAGGAATTATGGTTCCGGAGGACATGGGAGTTGGGAAGGTGGGGGAAAAGGTGGTGTTGACCAACCCAGGGATAAGGGAACAGTAAGAGATTCAAAATCAATCACAGGGTGGGTGTGAGGGGCCTGATAGGCAATGTAACAGAGAGAAATTACTGAAACCCAAATGAAGGCTGAGCATGATAGTGGGAGAAGAGGAAAGTAAAAGGAAATAGAAGAAAGAACTGGGGGGGGGGGGGGTAAAGGGCATTTATATAGATCTAAATACAGGCATACATTTATATATGATGCTGGAGAAATAGATCTACATGCACATACTTATAGGCTTAGTATTAAGGCAGCAGATGGACATTGGGCCTCCACTCCAGTATTTCCTCAATGCAAGAATGCTTTGTTCTATTAAAGCATTCATTGATGCTCACCTTCCCAACACAATCACTGAAGACAAATGTGTGCACAAGCAAAAGTGGTGAAGAAAGCTGATAGTGCCCGGCTATCAAAGATATAACATCTGGGTTCTTAAAGACAAAGTAAACAAGCAGTCATCTAGCTCAGAAGCAGCAAAGCCCACATGGAGGAAGCACACCAAGCTGGATGACCGCAACATGTTAAAGGGATCAGTTGTGAGGCATCAAAGAACTAAAAATCATAACATTGCATGCCCACCTTCCTGATATGATCGTTGATGACAAATGTGTGCATAAGCAAAAGTGAAGAAAGCTGACCGTGCCAGGCTACCAAAAGATATAGCACCTGGGGTCTTAAAGGCTGGAAGGTAAACAAGTGGCCATCTAGCTCAGAAGCAACAAAGCCCACATGGAAGAAGCACATCAGTTGGTGTGACCACAAAGTGTCAAAGAGATCAGGTATCAAAGAACTAAAAATTACATCACTATAAATGAAGGGGAGTACAGCTTGGGGACCCAAAGCCCATCATTAAGTGAAGCGACAGCCCCTTACAGAAGGGTCGTGGGGAAGAGACGAACCAGTCAAGGTACAGTCTAGCAACAATGAAATATGAAACTTTTCTCTAGTTCTTAAATGCTTTCTTCCCCTCTCACCCCCACCCTGCCCACTATCATGATCCCAATTCTACCTTACAGATCTGGCTAAACAAGGGGTTTACACTGGTACCGATTGGAGCTGGAAACTTGTGGAATTCAGGACAGATGATCCCCTTCAGAACCAGTGGTGAGAGTAGTGATACTGGGAGGGGAGAGGGAAGGTGGACTAGAAAGGAGGAACCAATTGTAGAGATCTATACAAACTCCTCCCTGGGGTACGAACAATAGGAAAGTGAGTAAAGGGACACATTGGACAGTGTATGATATGACAAAATAACGATAATTTATAAATTATCAAAGGTGCATTATGGAAGGGGAGAGGGGAGGGAGGGGAAATATGAGGAGCTGATACCAACAGCTTAAGTAGAAGGAGGATATTTTGAGAATGATGATGGCAATAAATGTAAAAATGTGGTTTGCATATAATAGATGTATGTATTGATTGTGATAAGAGTTGTATAAGTCTGCAATAAGTTGATATTTTAAAAAGAAATAGTTGGCTGAATCCCGGTGGCATAGAGGTTGTGCACTGGGATGGAGGTTCAATTCCAGCAGCAGCTCCACAGGAGCAAAAACTGATCTTTCTACTCCCACCACCAGAGGGCAGTGATGCCAAAAAAAAAAGAAATAGCATTTGCATTAAATGAATCAGTTGAAAAATATTTAATTGCAATGCTAAAAAGCAAAGATGTCATTATGGAGATCCAGGATTGGCCTCGCCATGTTATTTCCCATCAATTGATTGCATGAGAAAGCTGGACAATGAAGAAGAGAGACAGAAAAAAGCCTAATAGGTCTGGTGAAGAATGTAAAATCCATCAAGGACTTCCAGAAGAATAAATGGATCTGTGCTGAAAGGAATACACCTTGAATATTCCTTGGAAGGCAAGATAATAAAGGCATCCTCTCACATGAGTTGGTTAACATTTATTGTGCCAACCTGGATGACCAACATGTGGGATTAACTGAAGGGCAGAGAAATTAATGACTTAGTAAGCCTCGCCTTTATGTTTCTTGGCTCTCTTGCTTCCTTATGGTCATACCAGAGTGCAGCTGCCTTAGCCAATTCCCTGCTTCAGCTGACAAGGCTCACTTCCTGTGAGACAACTCTGAGAAGTTAAACGGACCTACCCTAATGCAGTCCTGTGTGCTGGAGCGGCCATGTGGAAACCCCTGCCAGCACTGAGATGCACACAGGCCCACCGATTCAGCTTTCCTCCTGCAGTCGTTGATCTTGTGGCTGTTTTGTGAAATGGAGGACTTTGTACATCAGTGTCAGACATGTGGGCTAATGCTGGATTTATGGGCTTGCACAGTACTGGGTTGGGATGCTTTCTGAATGTACACTTACTCTTTATTTTAAACTCTCTCAGATATGTGTGAATTTCTGTGGATTTGTTTCCCTACTTTACCCAGACTAACACATCACATACCTTGAAAATTTTATCAGCAGATGCCTGTCCCTGGAGCAAGACATCCTGCTTGGTAAAGAAGAGAGTTGTAAATAAAGAGGAATCGAGGAGCAGATAAGTGACTGCAACAGTGGGCTCAAACAAAGCAATACGTAAGAGGATGGTACAGGACGCGGCATGGACTGCAGAAAATGCCCTCTACTCTTTCAGGAGGGATTGCAAGCTCAGCAGTTGACTGTTGTCATTGAGGCCAGACATCCATTGTGCACAGAGTGGGTGACTTGGGGGATGCTGACCACCAAGCTGTTGGAAATCACCAGCTGTCCCAATCAAGAAAGTTGAGTTGCCATCCCACTCCCAAAAGACTGATAATCTCAGAAACCCACAAAGAAGTTCTACCCTGCCCATGGGAGTCCCTCCGAATTGGAATTTTTTCCTCTGGCAGTGAGTTTGAGATTCATTTTTTTGTTTCTTGTTATTTTATTTTTGAGGTGGGATATCTTATAGACCTGGGTTAAGTGTACTACAATTTCTTTTTTTAACAAAATAGAAAGATGGTGTAGGCTTTAGACACTTTTAAAAGAAAGGACCTGTAACACTTGTCACTGTTCATAAATTATGAATGCCATGAGCACAGGAGACTAGAAGTGGCAGTAACAAGAGACAAGAGTAGAAATATAGGAGAGAGACCAACTCTCAGGGAAGGGAAAAATAATCAATTCACTTACAAGCTATTTCCAGGAACTAGGATATTTTATTCCAGTAAATCCACTCAAACAGAGTGATCAGGTTGATTAAACCTCATAGTTCAACCTGCTATCTTTGACTTTGTTTGAAAAAAAAACAAAAACAAAATAAATCTTTATAGATATAGATGGGAAAGTGCATGGCAATCTACACTTGGTGGTGATCAGTAACTCTCAACCCAAGATCACTCTTCAAGCAAGTATTTGAAGCAGTTGCAAACACACATGAATATCCCTAGTCAGTTGAACACATAAACACCAAATTGTACATGACATATAATAAGGATTGTGCCTTGAATTTGCTGTGAATTCTTTGATTTTTTTTCAATGATTTTATTGGGGGCTCTTATAATATTCAATGCATCATTTGTATCAAGCATATTTGTGCACATGTTGTCATATTCATTTCCAAATATTTTCTACCTGAGCTGTTGGTGTAAACTCCTCTTCCCCCTCCTTTTTTTTCATAAATCATTTCATTGGGGGCTCATACAACTCCCATCATAATCCATACATACATCAATGGTATACAGGCCACTGGCTGCCACCATCACTCTCAAACACTGTTCAATGTGTCCCCTCACTCACTTCCCTGTTGTCCATACCCCAGAGAGGAGGTTATATGTAGACCCCTGATATTGGTTCCCCCTTTCTATTCCACCATCCCTCTATACTCCCAGTATCACCACTCCCACCACTAGTCCTGAGGGATCATCTATCCTAAATTCCTCATCTATCCAGTGTACATCCCCTGGTCTAGCTGGATTTTTCAGGTAGAATTGGGATCATGATAGTGGGTGGGAGGAAGCATTTGAGAACTAGAGGAAGGTTCCCTATTTCATTGTTACTACACTGTATCTTAACTGGCTCATCTTCTCCCTGCAACTCCTCTGTAAAAGGATATTGCTTCACCTATTGATGGGCTTTGTGTCCTCAATCTGTACTCCCCCTCATGTATAATGATACAAATTTTAGTTCCTTGATGACTGATATCGGAGCCCTTAGACCTGGTGGTCACACAGGCTGATGTGCTTCTTCCATGAGGGTTTTGTTGCTTCTGAGCTGGATGGCTGCTTGTTTACTCAAGCCTTTAGGACCCCAGATGTCATATCTTTTGATAGCTGGACTCCATCAGCTTTCTTCCCCATAGTTGCTTATGCACCCATTTGTCGTTGGCGATCATATCAGGAAAGTGAGCACCCAATGTTATGATTTTTAGTTCTTGAAGTCTGATAACTGATCCCTTTGACACCTTGTGATCCCACATGCTGGTGTGCTTGGCATTCCATGATGCTCACCTTCCCGACACAATCACCGAAGACAAATGTGTCCATAAGCAAAAGTGGTGAAGAAAGCTGATGGTGCCCGGCTATCAAAAGATGGAGCACCTGGGAACTTCAAGGCTGGAAAGCAAGCAAGCACACATCTAGCTCAGAAGCTGTGACTTCTTTTACATTCATTATTGTTGTTACTCACTGTAGTTAAGTCGTTTCCAACTCATGCTGGCCCTCTTGGGTAGGGTAGAACTGCCCTGGTGTATTTCCTAGACTGTGACTCATTGTGGGAGTTCCTGATGAGAGGCTGGTGGCTTTGAACTACACCCTGGCAGTAGGGTAGCAACTATTGTGGATTGGTGCCCTCAAGGTCATTTGGACTCATAGCATCCCTATGTGATGACCAAAACTGTGATCATAGGATCACCAGGTGCTCTTTCTTCCAAAGAATGCCTGGTGGCTTTTCCCACCTTTTGGTTATTAGAAAAACAGGTGGCCACGGCAGCACAGCAACTAAGATAGTGCTTTCTTTCCACCAGACATCTGTGGCCATCTGTAGTCAAGTCTCCTTTACGCAAGGCCTTGCTCTTAAGAAGAGTCCTATCCACAAGAATTTTTTTAAAAATGGAGGATGCTTTGAAAAGCTCATGAAAAAGAAAATGGAATTAAAGAAAAATGGAATTAAAGAAAAATGGAATTTTTCCGTGGATTTTTAAACCCTGGTGCAATAGACTCCAGTTTCTAAGACTCTCCAAATGTCCCAAGTTTTTTATAACATTTTTCAGTGGCATTTGAAGAAAACCCTCCTGTCTCTCTACCTAAGAACTTATGAAAAACTCCATTTTGCTGAAGCAGAGTGGCAGGTCCTCATAACACAGGACATTAAGAAGCCATTATTAGAAAAATGCAGACATGTATTCTATACTAAATTGTGTCCTTTCTAATAATGTGTTGGCATTCTAACCCCTATGGATCTGATCCCGTTTGCAACTCTGATTTTCTTTGTTATATGAATTAGATCATGCTGGGAGCAGGCCTGGGTGGGGTAGTGGTGTGAGGTTCCAAATCTAATCACTTCTGAAGTACCAAAATAGTAGATTCAACACAGAAGCACAAGGGAAGACAGATGCCAATCCAAGAAGTCATGGAATGTCCAAAACTGCTGACAGAGAAGGACTCAACGGGACCAGGCTTCTATCCTCCAGAACATGGAGATGACCAACTTTTGGTCTTTGGAGCCACCTCTTGTGTTTCTGTTTGAGTGCCACCAAGAAGCAATCCGTCACACCTATGCTGTCATGCTGGAAAAGTGTTTCTTAAAAAATGGACATATGTGTCTCAACAGTACAGAGGAGCTTCATGCATGTGTGGAGGCGGTGTGGATTTAGTTAAAAGAAAATGGAATTTCTCCACAAACCTTTTTCTAACGTTTTACCTTGAATTGGGGAAAGGTCTCTAGAGCAGATTATGTCTTCCATCCAACCATTCGTACGCCTTTTGTTTTATCTTGTCAGTTGCATTGAACAAAATGCAGCATCATGTGTCCTACTTTCAAGAAACTTGCCTCTCCCTTGTGGGGTCCAGCTTGCCGCATGTTCCCTTTATGCCAAGGACACTCGTAACATACAGCTGTACACCAGCCGTGAAACCGTCTGAACATGGAGCACTGTGAAAGTATGGTGGCTCTTTATTTGGGGACTATTTTAGTAAAGACTCCACACAGTGCTTCATGAACACTCTAGAGGCTTCTGATAAATGCCAATCAAAACCCTTTCACATCCATCAAATACTGTCAAGTCGGCTGGAGCCCAGAAAGGAAGGTCAGAGTTTCAGCAGCTGGGCTCCTCTTCATTAGACGGCTCATTAGTGCACACAGGCTGGTGGACAAGGTTACCCCAAACTGAGATGCAGGAGCCAAGCCAATCATTTGCATATTATATTAATGACATTCCAAGAACCATTTGGTGTTCCTGGGGGAATAGAAGAGGAACAAACTGTAATTTCCACAATCATTAATTGTTTAAAGGAAACTGCAGAGTCTTGTAACACTTAGGATGGTAAAGGAATTCTAATGCAATGTAGAGGAGGAGAAAAGGCAGATAATTATGGAATGAATGTCCTGCCATGCAGTGATTGCATTTGAATTTAACTCTTCAGGTGTCAAGCACAGTCTTCCCCGGGCATGGCACAGTTGCCTGGGCTCCACTGTGGACCCTCTTCCTGGGATAAATGAGAGGGGTTCAGAGAAAAGGTGTGGGTGCAGACCACTAAGAAATGACAATCAATAGGCAGTTGACTCCTTGGTGGATTGCCTCCAATGTTTTTTAATTAAAAAAAAACTCACTGCCATGGAGTCGAGTTTGATGCATAGCCACCCTGTAGGACCAAGTAGAGATGTCCCATGGGTTTCTGAAACTGAACGTTTTTCAGGCATAGAAAGCCTCATCTTTCTCCCTTGGAAGAGTTGTTTGGTGCCTTCAACTGTGCACCTTGAGGTTAGCAGCCCAACTAGTCACCTACTACAGCACCAGGGTTAGGAATGCCCTACGAGGACCTGCCTGTCATTGGTCCTGGTCCCATTTAGCCCCACTGAATTCAGTAACCAGACTCTCTGCTGATGACACGGATTCTGTTGGGTCACCAGCTATACCCTCAGTTTTCTTTTTTCCTCCTGTAGCTTCAACTCTATCTTGTTTGAACAAATGTGACTTTTCTTCCCTAGCCATCTGAGAAATGAAAGAATAGGAACAGGACCTGATTCCTTAAAGGCAATGGCCCAGGTGCTCATAGTATCTTGGGTACCTAGTGCTGCTGGGGAGAAACACTATACTTTAGAGATTAACATGGGGCTGAGCCCCGGTGGTGTAAGTGGTAGAGTGAGGGACTGCGGCCCGTGGGCTTGGTGGTTCAAATCCAGCGGCAGCGCTCAGGAGCAGCACTGGGTAGCTCCCATGACCACCAGAGGGCAGTGATGCCCCCCCAATTTTGTTTTTAAATAGAGATTAACATGTCTGAAACAAGGGCCTGAACCATTGGAGCAGTTGTGAGGACGTTGCAGTGTTTCATTGTATGGGCGCAGAGGGTCACTAGGGTCCATTGCTGACTCCATGGTACCTAACAAGAACAGCAGAGATGAGAAGGCTCTGGTCACCCTGTCTTGCTTGACGGTGTACAAGATAGGAGCATCACTCTTTCTGCTGCAGTGGTGCTCTGCTCTGTGATCTACTTGATCTCCAGAATTCTCCATCATGCTTGATCACTTTTTCTGTCTCCAGAGTCATTAGATATAAAGGACACCATATACTGACAGGGCCCTGTCAACATACAGGTGCAGACTTTATTCCCAAATGAGAGAATGACCAATGAAATTCATGAGGTTGCTCATAGGACAGGGTATACAGTCCCAGTGAGTTTCCAAGACTGTAATTTTTTTACTGACATAGAAAGCATCTTGTTCCCGAGAAGAGGCTGGTGACTTGGACCTACTGACCTTTCTTTAAGCAGCCCAAACTGTAACCACGCTGCCACCCAGGCTCCAAAATTGATTCAATGACAGTGAGTTTATTTGTTTTGTTTTACTTTTTTCTTATTTTTAAAGATCATTTTATGGAGGGAAGCTCTTGCAGCTATTATAACATTCCACACATCAATTGTATCAAACATATCTGTAATATGCTACCAGCATCATTTTTGAAACATTTACTTTCTATTTGAACCCTTGGTATCAGTTCCTCTTTCTTCCCGCCCAACTCCCACCCTCATTACCCCTTGATAAATGATAAATTATTGTTGTTTGCATATCTCACACTGGCGACTGTCACTGAGCCTTCTCCCACACTTGTGTTTATGATCCCTCTGGGGATAGGTGTGGGGTGGGGAATTAGTGCAAATCAATCACTGTGATTGTTTCCCCCTTTCTCCCCTGCTCTTCCTTTCTTTCTCCTACATTCCTGGTATCCATACTCCCATTTCTGTTCCTGAGGGATTTATCTGACCTGGATTCTGTGTGTCCTGAGCTCTTATCTGTACCAGTGTACATGCTTTGGTGTAGCGAGAAATGAAAGGCAGGACTAGGGTCATCATAGTGGAGGTGGGTGGGTGAGGAAGCCTGGACAAACCAAAGGAATATCATATATTTCACCAGTGCTATACTGAGCACTGGTTGACTCATCCCTTCCTACTGAGCCTTCTGTGAAGGGATGTCCTATTTTCTACAGGGTCTATTTTCTGGGTCTCTGCTTTGACCCCTCTCATTATCAACAATATAGTTTTTGTTTGTCTTTTAGTCTTCTGGTGCCTGTTACCTGATTCCATCCACTCCTCATGATCACACAGGCTGTTTTGCTTTTTCCATGTGGACTTGTTTAACTTCAGGTCTTTAAGACTCCAGACATTATATCTTTTGATAACTGGGTACCATCCACTTTACCACATTTGCTTCTGTACCTATTTTCTCTTCAGCAATTGGGTCGGATGAGTGAGCATCACAGAATGCCAGGTTGTTAGAACAAAAAGTTCTTGTGTAGAGGAAGGACTTGAATAGAGACCCAAAGTCTATCCACTTCCTCAGTGTATTGGAATATAAATGTCTGTACATAGGCCAATACCTCTATTTTTATGAATTACTATTTACATGTGTAAACACCTATGTTTATACACATTTCCAGTTTTGCTTCCTAGATCTTTCTCCTGTTTTCTTGCATAAGAATTTTTAATTCCTGTGGAAACATCCCATTAACTTTTAGTTCCATTTTTCCTTGACCATTTTGAATATCCTTTGTAATAGACTGTTGGATGGTATGATAAAAATCAGTCCATGCCAGTGCGAACCCACCAGTGCCAAGATATGGATATGCAAGCATTTCATTTCACTTTTTGAAGACTTCCAGTTTCCCTAGATTCACATCTGTGTATTCCATAGGCCAATTAATAATGAAAATTTGCACTGCTTCATCTCATTTGGAGTCATGACAGCCATCTCAGCAAAGGAAGATCCTGAAAGCTTTACCTTATATCGAAGACATTCAAGTTGATTCAACCACAAAAAGGTAGTTCTCCCCAAGTTGTATTTTGAGTGCCTTTTGATCTGAGTCTGATCACAATGTTCTGCTGCTGCTATTCATAAGGTTTTCACTGGCCAATTTTCTCTTAAGTCAATCATCAGATTCCTTTTCAGTCTGTTTTAGTCCGAAAGCTTGACTTTGGTCTTTGACATGACAGTGGCATTGTTTCCAGGATTGCGACAACATGCTTGCCATGATCATCTGGGAAACTGGTGGATTAGTGGTGGATGGACAACAGGGGCCTGGGGTATTCAACCATCACCCCAAATTCAGCAGTGTAAAACACACATCTTCTTTAGCTCACACATTCACTAGATGAGACATTAGCCGAATCCTCTGATGAGTTCCTAAAGTCAAAATCAAGGCTTGTGTTCTTTCCTTAAGACTCTTGGAACAATTCCACTTCAAGTCCATGGCAATGGTGGACAGAACGCACGCAGTTCCTTGCAGTTGTAGGGCTGAAATCTTGATCTTCTAGGTCTCTGTCCCAGCTCCTGCCCATGTTTTTCCATGCTTTCCATGTAATTCCTTCAAGTACAGCAGGTCGAGTTTGAGTCCATTCCTTCAAACTTTTCCTTTTGCTGTATCTCCTGCTACAGCTAGACAGGGGTCTGTGCTTGGAAAAGCACTTGGATTATCATGGGCCCAACCACGTGTTCTAAGATAATTCCCAGATTACAAGGTCTTAACTCTGATAACATTTGCAAAGTGGCTTTAGCCAGATAAGGTGACATATTAACAGGGATTATGAAAGAACATTTTGGGTAAGGGTATACTACATACCCATGTCACCTATATTTTGTCTTCTCTTTGTATTAATTTCTGTCCTAAAATTTATTAGTCTCTTCTTCTTACTTTCTGGTATGTAGGCAAATGTTTAACTATGCACTTGAAAACTCTAATGTATGTACTACACATATTTTTACATCATGACACAGAGAGGAAAAAACAAATTCATTCCATAAACAGGGATCAGGTAGAAGGACTATACAGCATTCATAATGACCTTAAGGAGACCTGGCATTTTAGTGGTTAAATTTTCAACTGTGAAGCTAAAATTAAAAAGTTTGAACCCACCAGCCATTCTATAACAAAAAGATGTGGCTGTCTACTTCTGTGTGAGACTGGGTCCTCTAGGGAAATATAACCAGTAATATATATATGGATATATACATATATGTGTGTGTAAAGAATTGTATATCGGCCTGAGCCCCGGTGGTATAAGTGTTTGAGTGTGGAACTGCAGTCTGCGGGCTTGGCAGTTCAAATCCAGCGGCAGCTCACAGGAGTGGCACTGGGTAGCACCCACGACAACCAGAGGCAGAGATGCCCACAAAAAAAAAAAAGAATTATATATCAAAAATTGTTTCACATCATCATAGAAGCAGCTACCTCTAGTCTGATTCAAGTCTATAAATCAGATGTTAAGCTGGAGAGTCTTCCTGACTCTCATAGCTGTGGAGGCTGACAAGCCAGGAAGCAGGAAAGCACAGACTGGTAAAGACCAAGTGGTATAAATCCAAGGTCAGCAACTCAAGCTCACAGCCTTCCCTAACTCCTAGAGCTTGGGAAGCAGAAAGGCAAACCAGGCAGCAAGCCCTGCTCATGGCTGCAGAGTTGAATGAATCCAAGGTCGGACGCTGCTAACTCCCAGGGTCAGCAGAGAAAAAGGCAGGTCCATGAGGCAGATGCAGATTCCTGATGAACAAGAAGAGAAGAAAGCTTCCCACACTGTTTGCATAATTCTGAGTAAGCCACATCCCAGGGAAAGGTCCTACAATTGTAAGAGGAAAGTGACCTGAAGAAGGAGACTGAAATTCTCCCTAATCCTCGTACAACTAATTTTCTGCTCACAATAGATCCCACCATGCATTTTTTTAACATTTGTGTTAGATTCCATCCTGGGGGAGGTTTCAACTGCAAGCTATGAGAATCCTGGAGCAGCCACGTTGACACAAAACCTATCACAACTTCCATGAAGATCACACCCTTAGAAATCCAATAATGAAAGTCTACCCTATCTCACAGAACAGCTATGAACTGAAATTGACTTCATGGTAATAGATTGATAGGGCACTTAGGAATCCCTGATGATCAATAGTTAGATACTAACTGGAAGATGAGCAGGTCCCAATCATCAAAGACCCTAGAAAAAAGGGCCTGAAAAGATCACTGCCATTGGAAACCCTGTGGTCGATCCTACTCTGAAACTCACCATTAGTCAGTATCAACTCAACATATTTCTTTTAGTTTATACAGATGTTGGTGATAAAAACAATACTTTTGAATACAGTAATAAGGAGGAAAAAAAGTGCTGGAGTACATGGTACAAAATACCAACTAAAATGTAAGTGTAAAAATTCCAAAATTGTTCAAATATTTAAAAAATATTAGAACTAGGGTACATATACATATATTTGATTTATATTATGTTTGATGCTTGAAATGTTGATACTCAATTTCTGAACAAAAGATTTAAATGATAATGAATTCAAAGTTTTGATAATGATCTTTGACAGGAAACTTTGTTCACATGAGAGGGTGATAAAACCAATTTCGTCTTTTTTACAAAGGTTCAAAAATATAAAATAGATGAAATGACATTGAAAAACCCAAAAGCATTTCCATTGCTTTCATTGACAAAGGTCATATTGAAATTTCTTGCTATATGAAAGGACTCTAGGTCTAATTGAAGTTTTTCATAATAAGTATTTCAAACTAATGACAAATCTCTAATGTCCACAATTTTAAGAGAGAAGCAACTTTGGCAGCCGAGATAACATCATTTGGAACCTGGTATTTTCTGTAGAATTAAATCTATGTCACTAGATGAGTTCACAGCAGTTATGAGATCTGAAATTCTTGATTCTTGTCGGGAACACATCAGGACTGCTAGCCCCAAGGTAAGGAATGTGAACCTGTGAGCTGCACAACAGGAGCATGGTTTAACTTTCTGATCCCAGAAATACTTAAGGTCTTGGAAACTCACAGGGGAAGGTTACTCTCTCCTAAAGGGTTCCTGTGAGTCAAAGACAACTCAACGAAAGTGCATTGGGAGCATATACAGGAGCATCGTGAGCTGCTAGGAACAAGGTCAGCCGTTCAAAGTTACCAGCCACTCTGGGGGAGAAAGAGGAGGCATTCTGCTTCCCTAAAGAAGTGCGTGTTCAATACCACAGGTGCAGTTTTCCTTGTCGAAAAGGGGACCTGTGAATGGAATCAACTTGCCGGCAAGGGGAGTGGGATGTATTTAGACTCTGAAGTGCACATCCTGGGCAGCCACTGTACTCTGTACGTAGAGTCAAGAGACCAAACAACACATTATATTAGGTGACCCTGCTGCACAAGACCTCTTTGAAGATCAAGGATGAAGATCAAGTATGTCTTTTGAAGGACTAAGGGGCACCTGGCCCATGCCATAGTATTTGTTGTTGTTTAAAGTACATGTGAAAGCTGGACATTGTATAAGAAAAGCAGAAGTAGAATTGATGCATTTGAATTATGATGCTAAGAATAGTGACAGACCATGGACTTCCAAAGAAGCAGGCAAATCTGTCCAGGAAGAACAGTCAGAAATTCCTTAGATCCAACTCCGACCACCGAAGAGCAGTGATGCCCAAAAAAAAGAAAGAAAGAAAGAAAATTCCTTAGACACAAGAATGGTGCGACTTTGTCTCACGTATTTTAGACATGTTGTCAGGAGAGACCCGGCCCTGGAGAAGGAAGGACATTATGCCTGGTGAAGAGAAAGCCAGTGAAAAGGAGGAAGTCCTTCGAGGAGAGGGGTTGACAGAGTGGCTGCAACAATGGGTTCAAACCTAGCGGTGGTGGTGAAGATGGTGGAGGACGGAGAAGGGCTGTTGTACACAGGCTCACTAGGAGGCAGAGCGGACGACCCCTGACAGCAGCAACATGATGCTGAACAGATTTAGTGACGCTTCCAGACTAAGATGGACAAGGAAGAAAGGCCTGGCAATACACTGCCAAGAACCAGCCACTGACTAGCCCTTGGGTCCCTATGTAAAGAGATGGTGAGTCAATCACCCTCTACATGGAAAAGAGAGAGACCTGGGATTAGAAAAGCACTGCTACAAAAGTGAAGAAAGAAAGAACCTTTGCACTTGCCCATCTCAAAAGCTACTGCAGAGTCGCCATACTCCAAGCAGCATGGCACGGGTACAATCACAGTCATCTAAATGAGACGGAATTGAGAGCCCATAAGTCAAGCTGGTGCCTCTGAGACAGCAAGCCTGTATCTGAACAGATTGTTTCAGCTTTCTGCCCGCTATGAAGAGGGTGGGTTTGAACCACCAAGCATGTGGTTAGCATCCCCAGGCTTCAGCAACTGCACCATCACAGTGCCTTTTAATAGACACACCTTGGAGACACGTGGGCCTTGGAGACACGTGGGGTTCAGCTCTGACCAGGAAACAGAAACACAATTTCAAGAAAGTGAGTCACATGTATTGTTTGGTTCTCCAGTGCATACAAAAATTATGTGTATGCTGTATCTGTTCAGTGTGCCGTAAAATTGTGGAGAAGTTTAAAATATTATAAAACTGCCAAAGTGCAGAGCAGACACACGATGCGAGCACAGGCTATTCAGAAAAACAGCCTTGACAGATCTGGTTGTTGCAGCTTTGCCAAACCTTCAACTTAAAAAAAAGGCGTCCTGACTGAGGCTGATAAAGTGAGGCCCATGAAATGAGGTCTGTGTGTCTTTTGGTAGAGATAACCTTGTGTAACACTTTAACCCACTCTTAAGATGCAAAGGCCTGGTCTGTCCTTAGAAGGTGACCCTTTGGGATACAAGTATTTCCTGGAAATAAGAAGCCTTTTGTGATGGCCCTGGTTAAATCAAACCATTCTATAATTTTAAAAAATCAGGTTAAAAATTATCCCATATGTGACCATTTTTTTAATTTTATTTGGAGCTCTTACAGCTCTTATCACAACCCATACAACTATCCATTGTATCAAAGGCATCCGTACATATGTTGCCATCATCTTTTTCAAAACACTTTTTTTCTACTTGAGTTCTTGGTATCAGGTCCTCGTTTTTTTTTTTTTTTCTCCCTCTCTCACCCTCCCTTCCTCATGTTCCCTTGATAATTTCTAAATTGTTCTCCTTTTTTTTATGCTGTACATGGACTACTATCTCCTTCACTCACTTTTCTACTGTCTTTCCCCCTGGGATGGGGATCATATGTTGATTATTGTGATTGGTTCCCCCTTGATCTCCCCCCCTCCTTCACTGTCCTTACCCTCCTAGTATTGCTGCTCCCTTATTGGTCCTGGGGATGGGGGTTTATCTGTCCTGGATTCCCTGGCTTGTGAGCGCTTATCTGTAACAGTGTACATATTCTGGTCAAACAGGATTTGTAAGATAGAATTAGGGTCAGGATAGTGGGGGTGGGGATGACATTGAAGAAATAGAGGAAGGTTGTGTGTTTCATGGATCCTATACTGCACCCTGACTGGCTCTTCTCTTCCTGTGGCTGCTCTGACAAGGGGTCTCCAATTGACTACAGATGGGCTTTGGGTCTCCACTCTGCCCTCCCCCTCATTCCCACTGATATGATTTTGTTTTGTTCTGGGGCTTTGATGCCTGATATCTGTTCCCATCAGCACCTCATGATCACACAGGCTGGTGTGCTTCTTCCACGTGAGTTTCTTCTCAGCTAGATGGTCACTTGTCTATCTTCAAGATCCCAGCTGACATATCTTTTATTTTATTTTTTGCAATAATATTTTATTGTCTGAATTCTCACTCTTTTACATTTTTTAAATAAATCATTTTGTTAGGACTCATGCAATTTATCACAATCCATCCATCCATTGTGTCAAGCACATTTGTACATTTGTTACCATCATCATTTTCACAACATTTTCTTTCTACTTGAGCCCTTGGCATCAGCTCCTCATTTTCCCCCTGCCTCTCTACCCCCCTCCCTCATGAACCCTTAGTAATTTATAGGTTATTATTTTCATGTTTTACACTGACTGGTGTCTCTCTTTACCCACTTTTCTGTTGTCCATCCCCCTGGGAGGGGACTATACATAGTTCATTATGATTGGTTCCCCTTTCTCCTCCAACTTTCCCCTTACCCTCCTGGTATCACTACTCTCAGGGATTTATCTGTCCTGATTCTTTGGGTTTCCAGCTCTTATCTGTACCCATGCATATGCTCTGGTCTAGCCAAATTTGTAAGGTAGAATTGGGGTCATAGCAGTGTGTGGGGGGGGGTGGCATTAAAGAACTAGAGGGACGTTTTTTTCCATTACTGCTATCCTGTACCCTGACTAGCTCATCTCCTCCCCGTGACCCTTCTGTAAGAGAATATCCACTTGCCTGCAGAAAGGCTTTGGGTCTCCACTCCAGACTCCACCTCATTCACAATGATATGATTTTCTTTTTAATTCTGGGTCTTTGATGTCTAGTACCTGATCCTATCAATACCTCATGATCACACAGGCTGGTGTACTTCTTCAATGTATACCCTTTGCTTCTTGCTAGATGACTGCTTGCATAATTTCAAACCTTATGACCCCAGACATTCTATCTTTTGACAGTTGGGCGCCATCAGCTTTCTTCATCACATTTGCTTATGCACCCATTTTGTTTTCCATGATCTTGTCAGGAAGGTGAGCATCACAGAATGTCGGCTTATTAAAACAAAGCATTCTTGCATTGAGGGACTATATTTGTGTATGTACATGCTTGTATTAAACCTCTATAAATCCCCTTTGCCTCCTAGTTCTTTCCTCTATTTCCTTTTACTTTCCTCTTGTCCCACTATCATGTTCAGTCTTCCTTTGAATCTCAGTAATTCCTCTCAGTTACGTTGCCCTTGATCAAGTCCTCCAGACCTCCTACACCCTGCTTGCCATCAATTTTAGATCACCGTTTCGCTCTTCTTCCTGAGATTGTTAACACCCCCTTCCATTCCCCTGCCTCTTTCCCTCTCCCATATCCCCCCACCCCCCAAACTGTCCGTCCCAATGTTTTCTCCTCTGGATAGTTTGTCCCACCTCTCTTATCTAGATAGACATGCAGAGAGAATAATATGCAAAAAAAAAATCAAGACAGTAAAAAACCCAAAGCAACGAAAGAAAACAAAACAACCTACAATACCAACAAAAGGAAAAACCTATGAATAGTTCAAAGTCTGTTTGTGAACTTTTAACTTTAACCAGTGTTTTCCAGTTTAGTCTGATGGGGTGCCTGGCCCCAAAATCTTTTTTTTTTTTTTTTATATTCCCTGAGGACTCTGTTGCTCTGCTGCCCTCGCTGTCCTGTTTCACACCCTTAGTGTATTGCCTCGGGGTATTGGGGTCAGATTGGGCATGATCCCCATGCTGTGCCTCCAGCGTTGTCCCCGGAGCACTGGGGGTCACTGAAGTAAGTCATGTCCCATGGAGGGGCCAGGCCTACGGTCCTCTCGGTGCGTTGGCTGCTGTGAGCAGGAATATCCTCCTCAGAGATCTCTCTTCCTCCTCCTTCATTCGCTCTCCTGTGCTTTGATCAGGCATGTTCCTCACCCTGAGCTGTAGCTTCAGTGCTGTCCTCTGAAGTGAATTAGTCTAGGGGAAGAAGGGGCAGCTCTATCTTTTGATAGCCGGACACCATCAGCTTGCTTCACCACATTTGGCCATGTACCCATTTTTCCTTCAGCGGTCATGTCAGGGAAGATGAACATCACAGAGGGCCATGTTAGTAGAACTAAGTATTCTTGAATTGAGGGAATACTTGAGTGGAGGCCCAATGTCCATCTGCTGCTGCAATACTTTATAAATAAATATATGTACATGGATCTATTCCCCTATCATTTTCATAAATGTATTTACATATGCACATGCCTGTATTCAGACCTCTATAAATGTCCTTTGCCCCCCAGTTCTTTCCTCTATTTCTTTTTACTTTCCTCCTGTCCCACTGTCATGTTAGGCCTTCATTTGGGTTTCGGTAATTCCTCTCAGCTACATTGCCCTTGATCAAGTCACACCTCCCCCAACCATGATATGCCCTCCTCACCATCAGTTTTAGATCACTTATTCTCCCCTTGCCTATGAGTGTTTTGGCCCCCCCCTTCCTTTCCCCCACATCCACCTCCCCTTTTCTCCCCTGTCCCTCCCACATCTATTGGTCTCATTGTTCTCTCCTCTGGAGTGTTCATCTCACCTATCTTGTTCAGATAGACATGCAGAGATAATAATACATGCAAAAACAAAGCAGAGCAAAGCATTAAAAGAAGAAAGAAAACAACAACTAATAAAACAAAAATAAATAAATAAATAACTGACTACAAATAAAGAAAATCCCTCAAATAGTTCCAGGTCTGTCCATTCACCTTTATGAGTATCTTCCAGTGAAGTCCGATGGAGTGCCATGCCCTAACCCCAAGTCCACCTTTGTTATTCCCCGGGGACTCCATCACTTTGCTGTCCTTGCTGCTCTGCTGTAAGCCCTTAGTGCTTTATCCCAATGTGATGGAGTCATATCAGGCACATCTCCCGTCCCTTGTCCCTAGTGTTGTCCCCATTAAGGCTATATGCCAATAAGGGACATTCTCTTGTCTTGTGATGGGGCCAGCCCTGTGATCCTTTCTGTGCATTGACTGCTCTGAGCTGGATTATTATCCTGAGGGTTTGGTGGACCAGGGTGTGCTTCACCCTCTCTCCTTCCCTCTTTGTTCCTGATCCGACACACCACTCTTCCAGAGCTGCAGCTTCAAGGCTGTTCTCTTTGGTGTATTCCTTGCAGGAAACAGGAGTACCCACATAATTGGGACTGGGGTCCAGCCCTACAGACCTTTCTATTGGTTCCTTGCTTCATGACCTATGTTGCTTTCACGTCTTGGCTTACCAGGTTGAAGTCTGTTCCCTCTCTCCCTCTCCTCTGGAGATATAAACAGCACCCTCCCCTTGGGTAGGTAAGTGCCTTGTTCTCATATTAGTCCTGTCTCTTTTTTGTTTGGTGTCGCCCTCCTTTTTAGTTAGCTGTCATATGTATCCCTGGGTTGGATTTGGCCACAGTACCTGGACCTCTTTCAGGGAATGTATGTATACAGTAGTTTTTCCCATATACCCCTTTTTTTTCTTTTTTTTTTTTTTTGTTTACCTCAGTGGACTTATATTGTATTTTTCTTTTGTGCTTGGTTTACTTCACTTAGCATAATTTCCTCCAATTCTTCCCATGAGGCAGTGTGTTTCATGCGTTCATCACTGCTGAGAAGCTCACTAAGGAATGAAATTTTCTAGGGTCTTATCAAGACAGATGATTATCACCACATTGGAATTAGAAAAGTCAAGAGGAAGGTAACCAGCCTCCAATATATCCTCTCTCCAGAGGTCAAATCCACTAAGAAGCCTCATTCTGTTAAAGCAGAGGGCATTTTTTCATGTTCTGTTAATTAAATTTCATTATTCCCAGAGTCAGGTAAACAGTCACACATATTAAGCCCTGAGTGCCAGGAAAGCCTGGGTCCTCGGAGCTGTAATTCACCTGCTCAGCTTTCCCGGCAATCAGAAGGAGGGTAGGGCTGACACGCAAAACACAAAGAACGGGAACTGCACCAAAGGCCCGTTGTAAATTTGATCTGAAATGATGAGGGACACAGCAGGGTCTCTGCCCGGGATCAAGGGAATGAATACATATCCGGAGAAAAGAATCTGCTCAGCGATTAGCCAGTGGGTAACAAAGGTAGGGAGATTCCTCATTGAATGGTGCCTGAAAGTTTGCAGCTCTTGAAAATCATGGTAATGAAATTCAAGGGGAAATGTTCTGAAATTAAAGAGGAAGGTGGGGAAGGGAAATGGGAAACAGAGCCATGAGGCAGGACAGTCGTTAGCTTAGGTGCATGTGATGTGTTCGGCGGTGCTGTCGGTCAGCAGGCTGGTTCCAACCCCATAGGGCCTTCACATTCAAGAAAACCAAGCCCTGGCCTGGTCCTATGCCATCCTCACCGTCAAGGCTAGGTTTGAGCCATCGTCTCGGCCACAGTCACATCCCCAGCCTTGCGCCTTCGCAAGAGATATTCCAGAGGCATTTTTGTAACTTTCACGACACTGGATTTCCTGCAAGTATCTTGCCCAGAGTACGGAAACAAGAGCCATATTTACACCCAGAGCCTAAGGAGAGCCACGACAAGAATAGCAAAGTAAGTGGTATCGCTCCTAGAAGTCCTGCGGGGACATTGTTGTCAGTGCTTGGCCAACAGTTCAGCAGCTCATACTGACGAGTCACTCTGCAGGAAAAAGATAAAGCACTCTGCTTCCATGGAAACGTGCATCCTCAGAAATGCCGTGGAGCAGATCCACTCTGCCTGTGAGTCTACTCAGACTCTGCTCAGACTCAGAGGACTGGGTGGTACCTCTGTTGAATGCTTTGCTGTTAACCCACAGGATTACAGTTCAAACCCACCCAATGACTCTCCAGTAAAAACACAAAACGAAAAACCTGGCCACATGCTCTTGTAAAAATTACAACCTAGGAAGCCCCGTGGGCCAGTTCTACTTTTTCCTGCAAGGTGACAGGCAGTCAGAAGAGACTAGTCTCTGGACAAGGACAACATATTTGATGAAGTAGCAGATCAGCAAAAAAAGAGGAAGACCCCCTCAAGAGATGGATTAACATAGTGACCACCACTATGAGTTCAACCATGCCAGTAATTACAAGGATGGCATGAAGCTCAACTGTGCTTTCATTCTGATGCACATAAGGTTTCTCTGAGGCAGAACCAACCCAAAGGCACCTACTGCCAACCATATGAATGAGAATCAGGTCAAAGGCAGTGATTTGGGGCTTGTTTTTTGGGGTGATTATTATTATTATTATTATTATTATTATTATTAAACTATATTATTGTGGGTACATAAGTAAATATGGTGAAGAAAGCTGATGGTGCCCAGCTATCAAAATGTATAGCACCTGGGGTCTTAAAGGCTTAAAGATAAACATGTGGTCATCTAGCTGAAAAGCAACAAAGCCCACATGGAAAAAGCACACCAGCCTGTGTGATCATAAGGTGTCAATGGAATTAGGTATCAGGTATCAAAGACCCAGAAGAAAAAAAATCATTTCAATGTGAAAGAGGGGGAGTGTGAAGTGAAGACCCAAAGCTCATCGGTAGACAATTGTACAATGCTCACTTCAACAGCACATACACTAAAATTGAAACAATACAGAGAATATTAACATGACCCCTTCAAAAGAGTGACAGTTGTACGTCCCCTTACAGATGGGTCATAAGGAAGAGAAAAGCCAGTCAGGGTGCAGTATAACACTGATGAAACAAACAACTTTCCTCTAGTTCTTTAAAGCTACATAGGGACTGACAACAGGAAAAAAAATGGGTGAAGGGAGAAAGTGGTCAGTATAAGACATGAAAATTTATTTTTATTAATTATAAAGGGTCATGAGGGAGGGAGAGGAGAGGAGGAGGGCAAATGCACTGACCCAAGGGTTCAAGTAGAAAGAAAATATTTTGAAAATTATGATGGCAACATATGTACAAATGTGCTTAACACAATGGATGGATGGATTTTGATGAGTTTTACAAGTCCCAAATAAAATGAATTGTATCTCTCAGACTCGAAAATATTTTCCCCAACACTAACTGGCTGTGAGTGTTTCATATATTGATCCATTCCTGCCTCTGTTAGGTAGGATGGAGAAGATGGATGGAACCAGACTACACAGAGGGGCACTGGAAGACATCTAAAGATTCTGCCTCCCCAGACCTGGAAAAGAATGATTTCACATGCACAGGTGAAGGGAAAAGCCAAGATCCAAACTCTTATTTTCAGTCTCTAGGTGGGAAGAACTATAGATATTAACCTGTCCTGTTCATGCAGGAAGCATCCTACATGCTACTGTCAAAGGAAATGAAAAGTTATCATGCTTCAATCTTTGCACCAGACCATTCCTTGTCTAAGGCAGCTGAAAAAAGTTCAAGAGAAAATGCTATTAAATTATAATTAAATTTTTCCATTAACTTTTTGAAGTCCTAATGACTAATGCATATTCTGCATTGGGATATGCTAACTTCTTTAAGATCATTTTTTTTCAAGCCCCGTTGACTAATGGGTATTCTGTATTGGGGTATGCTGGCTTCTTTAAGTTCCATTTCTAAATACAAGTATTGGTAGGAGTGATAATGTGCATATTCAAGTATTTAGTTGCCATCAGTTTAGATGTTTAAACTCAAAACTGACATAATAGAGCTGCAGATATTGCAACCCCCTGTGTCCTCCATGTGTGCCAATTCATCTGTAGATGACTTCTTAGCTCATTTTCTATCTTTAAATGTCGGGGACTCTGGTGACAGGTGTTAAGTTTGGTCTGCTAACTGCTAGGTCAGCAGTTCTAGACCACCAGCCTCCATGGGAAAAAAGATGAGATTTTCTACTCCCGTTAAGAGTTGGAGACTCAGAAACCCACAAGGACAATGCTATCCTGCCATCGAGGATCACAATGGGTCAGAATTGCCTCCATGACTGTGAGCCTGGAGTTTGGGGATGGAATCATCCCCAGGAGGGCTGATAGACTAGTGAACTGTGCGTTGGGCTGTGAACCCCAGGGCAATGGTTCAAACCCACCTAAACCTCCTTGGAAGAGAGACGAGACTTTCTGTTCCTATAAAGAACTCACAAGGGGAGCAGCTGTTGTGGAGCTGCTGGACAGAGTCTCCAACAGGGTCCAACCACACCCAACTGGCCCTGGCGGGGCGTGACTGAGACAAGGCAACCGTACTGCTCAAGATGGGCCCCACAGCTGCCCAGGCCTAGTCCAAGCAAGCCATCCCAGCAGCACAGTGATGACGGGAGGATGTGGAGACATCCACGAAAAGGGCCGCTCCACTGGTCAGAATAAGCTGCACTCCCTTACCAAGAGCCCCGTCAAGCTGGACCAAGGGAAGGAGAACCAGCATCGTGAAAGTGAGCAAGGTCATCCAGCAGGGCCGGCGGAACAAGGACATGGTCACAAAGATCATCGAGAAACTCCAAGGCATGGCCAACCACAAGAGCGCATGGGCCAACTCCAACTACCAGAATCTGGGCAAGAAGGTCATTGGCCTCAAGCTGTGGGGCAAGGACTTCGAGACTCCCATTGAGAAGAGCCCGAGGACGTATTGAGCACGTAGTCTCCAGTCCTGTGTCTGCTGCTCCTCTCTGTCAACTCCCAACCGGCGGGACTCGTGTCTCTACACTGGACAGCAGCTGGGGACACCAGGTCACCGGGGACGCCTCTCCCACATCTGCTATCTAACTAATATGCAAAATCTTGCAAAGTTTTTTAAAAGGGGGAAAAAAGAACCCACATGGGCAATTCTGTTCTATCCTGTAGGGTCACGATGAATCAGAATAGACTGGCAGCAGTGTGTTTTCTGCATGCTGTTGTTTAGCTGTCGATCCCCCTGGTTCTTGAGAATGGTGGGAGACCTGGTGGTGCTTGTTCTTTTGGGCGGAGAGTGGCTCTGAGGTGACCTCACTCAAAGGCACCTAACGACAACAGCAATATGATGGTCCATGCAGTTGAAAGACAAAGCTGGGCAGACCGAAGATGAAGACATCTGTTGAAAAGCTATCAAGTCGCTATTCATTTGTCAGTGTGTCATAGCATAATGTCATGCATGGGGCTGTGCTGCTGGAAGCTGTGCCCCCACTCTCAAACACCAGTGGGGTCATCCATGGCAGACTGGTTTCCAGCAGAGCTTCCAGATTAGCAAAGATCCCTTGAAGGAAGATGTGGCCATTTTCTCCCATCTACATTACAGGCATCTAAGGCCTGTGGGTTAGTTTTATTTTATCCTGCAGAATCGCTCTGAGTCGGAATCAGGCCAATAGCAACACATTTGGTTTGGCTTCAGAGTGCAGAAGAAATGAGTCCATCTCCCTTGGAGGAAGTGTGGCCAGAATACTCCCTGAGGAGCAAGAATGGTGAGATTCCATCCCATGTGTCATCACAAATTGACTGCCGTTGAGTACATTCTGATTCTTAGTGACCCTAAAGGAGCCAATAAAGCTGCCCCTTTGTGTTTCCCAGGTTGTAAATCACTACGGACGCGAAGCAGAAAGCCTCACTGATTTCCCTGGGGGAGCAGCTGGGTGGTTTCAAACCACCTACCTTGTGCTTAGCAGCCCAGCGAAGAGCTCACGGCGCCACCAGACCTCCTTTCACCTCACATACTTCAGACCTATTATCAGAGGAACTAGTACCTGTAGAAGGACATCATGTTGGATCAAGTGAGAGACAGCAAAAGGTAGGGAGAAAGACAATCGATGAGAGGGCAGCCACAAGAGGCTCAAATACAGTCAGGTTGATGAGAATGGTTCTGGAATGAGCAGCCTTTCATCCTGCTGCATGCAGCATCCTCCTGAGTAGGAATCAGCTTGGAAAGATACCTCAGCATCACAGCAGCAGCAGCAATTAACAGTTGCCTTCCTCTCTGATGACATCAGTTGCCTTGTTATTGTAAATATTTTCATTCAAATGCATATTTTTAAAAGGTTTGAAAACGGCGTGTCACTTTTCCACAGTGCTTAGATGCATGACTGGTTCTGGCCTACTCAGCCGAAAGCACTTTCTGAGCAGAAAATCTGATAATACTTTGTGACAAAAGAACTGGGTGCCTGAGACATTTTTGACATTTTTCACAATTGCAGGATCTTCAGTTGCAGATGTTTTCTGGAAATGTCAGCAAGAATAAAAATCTACATTTGTCAAGCCATTACTACTTTTCAAAGTACAATGCATACTTATAAAATCCTCAAAATTTCTAACCCATTAGCTTTTCAAAAATATCGTGAGATTCTAATTCTGTGCCAATGTCTTTAAAATACATGTGCCTGTGTCGTGTGCTGTAGTGTTGACAGCCCTACAGGGTGAATGCTTAAATTGGATTAACATTTCGTATCTTGCTTCTCTGTTGGTAACTCTAGGATTCTTTAACAATAAATTGGTGGTTTTTCATTGTTTCATTCAGCAAATGTGATTAAGGTTAGAAGATCTAGACAAGAAAAAAGAAAAAGATCCTGGTGGTAAAACTATCGGCTGCTAATTCAAAGGTTGGTAGTTCAAATTCAGAAGCCACTCTGAGTTGAACAGTGCTTGCTTCCATTGTTTCAAGATCCCACAATATCATAAAGGTTACAGCCTGGAGAATCTGGAAGCAGTTCTGTTCTGTAATATAAGGTGACCACGATCATAAGGTGATCATGATCAGATGACATGCTGCATTGGGGACATCTGCAGCAAAACACGTCTTTAACGTTCCCAGATGCAAAGATGTCACTTTTATGAGTAAGATGCACCTCACCCCGAGTCTTGGTCTTGTCAATGGACTCAGGTCAATGGTTCTCAACTTTCCTATTGCCGTGAGCCCTTAATACAGTTCCTCATGTTATGGTGACCCCCAACTATAAGATTATTTTTGTTGCTACTTCATACCTGTAATTTTGCTACTGTTATGAATCAGGTGCCCCCCCCCAAGGAGTTAGATGCAAGGGTTGAGAACTGCTGTCTCAGTTCTCACACATAGAAGCAGGACTGTGAATGGGAAGGGCATAAAAAGAAATGGACGCATTCTAGCAATGTGTGTTGAGCAGTGGCTCAAACCCACCAGCACTGCTTGAAAGAAACATGAGGCTTTGTGGTGCATAGAAGCCCTGTGGATAAGTTTCCCTTTGTCATGCATGGTTTCCATAAGTGGTCATCTACTTAGCAGCCAGTGGTTGTGGACTTGTTTTTTAGTTCAGTTTTGTGGTTGTCTTTTGCTTTTTGTTTTGGCTTAGCTGTATGATCTGCTGAGTATATTAAATTCACCAGGAGCTGCCAGAGAGCTGAAAAAAATAGAGCTTAGGAGAAATATGACCAGAATTGATCTTTGCTTAGGGGCATGACAGGACAGGACACTGGGGGGAGGGCCCATAAGGAGCTAGCACTCATAAGTACAAGAAGAAAGTGTTCTGAAATTGATGATGATGACCACTATATAAGCCTTCTTATATGATTGGACCATTAGATTGTATGATAAGTGAAGTATATGCCAATAAAAAGATTTAAACAAAGCCCCAAAATAGACGAGAAGATGAGGAAAGGAGGAGGTGGTTCTCCATGTCTGTCTCCATTCAATTTCATGTAAATCGTCATTGCGATGAAGTATATATGATATAGGAATAGGAGGCCTTCAAAGAGTCTGTGGAGAAATTCCATATTCTTTCATTCTACTTTGCTGTACATGTCTTGAAAGCCTTGTATAATATAGCTTTGCGGGAAAGCAATCTAAAAAGTGTTTCCCAGGAAGACCCCAGAGGAGGCATCTCCTTACAATATTTGGACTGGTTCTATGTCACACAGCCACCCACCCTGGAAAAAGAAACGGATAGATCCCAAACTTGGTTTCTTTTCTCTCTGCAGTAGAAAGTGGTAAGAAGATGAAGGACCAGGAAACCAGCAAGGTTGGGAAACTTTAGATGAGAACTAGCCATAGGTAAACATTAGGAAAAAAGAATAATAAAATGGGAAGCACCCAAAATATACATATAACCAGAGTGCTCCTTCCAGTGCAGATGGCAAACTTCATCTGGTTTCCTTTGCACACCTCAACAAGAGGAATCATTGGCTGGCCAGGACTATCCTGGGCTTTAAGGCAGCCAAGGAACAACTCCCCAAAATGAACGGACACAGCCACTGACGCGATGCAGAGACCTCCATAATCCTGAGGAGGACACAACGCGGGACAGCAGTCAAGGCATTGCAGAAGGTGATGTGGAGGTAGAGCTGATTCCACAGCAGCTAGCAACAATAGTGACTGTCACTTTGATAGATACAAATTACACACAGAAGAAAAATAGGATGGTCTATTGTGTGTTTAATCTCTAAACTCAAATACCAAACTGACGGCCATCAAAAGGATATTGCACCCGGGCGGATGGCTGTGTGTGGCCTCCTCTGACTTCCCAGGAGAGCAGGGAAATCAAACCCCACATGGGATCCCAGCCCCAAGGCCAATGCTCTGGGTGGGATGCAGATATGCCCCCGCTGCAACCTTCCTACCAATTCTGACATCCCACCCACCACTCTTCTACTTCTCTGATGGCTCTGAGAATCCATTACAACAGCCTCACAGAATGCTCAGACAACATTCTTCACCAGGAGATCCATGGAGGAATTAATAGGCTGTACTTCAAAATCACAAGTACTCAGGACACAGTTCCTTGGTCTGGATAGCCTCTTCCCAGGCAGGCAGGCCTGCGGCTAGTCCGCGGACTGCTCAGGCAATGTCACAATGTCCTTTTCTCTCTGCCAGTGGATGCCAGAAAGATATTCCAGTCAACCAGTTCCCCTCAGCCCACAGAAGCTCAAAAGACTCACCATGGATCGGAGACCCCAACTCCACATAGCAAAGCCCAGGAGACACCCCGCTCTACAAGTAAGGCACTCTGTTGACAAGAATTTGTGAACGATGAATGAAACAACTATGGATGATTAGTGTTCATTCCAGCATTACATCTTATTAAATCTGCTTTTTGTGTACTGTATCCTCTTCTGTTCTCACCACCACTCCCTGGAAAGCATGACAATGAACTGGAAAATGGACAAAAGATTAGCAACCATGAACCCACAAAAAAGAACAACACATAATAAAGCATCTTCATTTTGAATGAAGACTGGCTCTAAACTGCTTCATTGACACAGTTCTATAGGCACCGAGTCACATGGCAATGTATCTTTATTAATAATGTGGGAGCTTTAGAAGAGCAAATGTCTTTGAAGAACAGATATTTTTCCTTGAAAGCACCCACTCTTCATAGACAAAAGCTTCTCTTCCCTACAGTGCTGGAATCACAGGAGGCTGTTAGCACTTTGCAGACTTTCTCCTTGGCTCTTGCACACAAGCTTTGCTTCCCGTCAGTTCAGCTCCTCCCACCAGAGGCCTGAGACAGGCCTCACCCTGAAGTGCACACCTCTATAGATTTCAGAGGCCCCTCCAGGCAGAAATTACTAGTGTGTTCCTGTTGAGCAGTCCTATGAAGGACGATGAACCTTGAGGTAAAAAACAAAAACTCTAGCTCTGAAGTGTAACCTTTCACCCATCTTACAATTAAGTTTCTAAACAATTACAAACTAGCAGGGCTAAATGCAAGCCAATTAATTTTCACTTTGCTTACAAATAGACAGAGCTCCTATTCATTGACCTGCAACGACCTCACTCCTGAGATGATAACACGGCAGGAGCTGGTCCTGCCTTCAAGAACTGACACACCTTCACTTCCATCTTACAGTGCCAAGGGGATGCCGAGTGTTCCAGGAAAAATTGGAATGAAAACATAATTTTTCCATAAAGTTTTTTTAACTCTAATAAAATTTTGTTTTTATCCAAACTGCAATCTAAAAAGAAAGACACAAGTACAAGATATTTTTTAATAGCAGTTACTTAAGTGTGATTCTGTAAAATATGCAAAGTTGAACCATTCTGGAAGACCCTAAGTATTTTTGATTACCAACTATTTTCATGTTTATTCTCTGATGTCTAAAGAACCCTTTACCTAGTCCAGACCACAAGAATTTTCTCATAGGTTCTCCTAGAAATTTTTTAATTTTAGGTTTATATTTGGACCTTCAATCTATTTCTTAAGCTGAGACCTGGTGGTGCAGTGGTTGTGTGCAGGACTGTGGCCCACAGGGTTGGTGGTTCAAATCCAACAGTAGCTCTCAGGGAGCAAGGGTTGGCTTCCTACTCCCACCAGGGCAGTGATGCGGGGGGAAATCTATTCCTTTTTCTACTTCAAATCTCTGTTTTGCCTTATTCTTTGAGAGAAAATTTATTAAAGTTTTAAATTGGACAGAGATCAAAGACTTATTATTACACGATGAGAGAGACCAATAGCATGAGACCATAATGGGGGCGGGGCGGGGGGGAGGACTGATATACAAAACTTTACAAAGGACATGGGAGGTCAAGGAGAACAGTCATCAATGCACAGCCAGCAACAGATTGATGCATCGTGTTTTCAGGTGAAATTACTGGCGTGGCAACAGAGTCCTAGGTCGAACATGTACATTGTGGTAGCCAAAGGAACCTACAAGATTGGTCCAGGAGCCTCGTCAAGTCAGTGAGGGCATGACATATGGCTCCCCTCTGGTGATCTCCATCAAGGACACTTCCAGGAGACGGCCCTCCCTGGATCGGTCAAGTGCGTGGGAAAAATGCTCTTTCCAAGACTCCGTCTGAGTCTTTCCAAGACCATTCACATCCCTGGCTGATGTTCAGGGGGATCTATTCAAGTCCTCATTCACATTTTCACTCCCTTTGGTATCATGCAAAGAAGTCACAGAGCTCGTTTAGATTGAAGAAAGGTAACGTGGCCCCCAGTTCTCAGGAGAAATCTGAAAGAAATGGCTTATAACCCATGAACATAGCCCATTCCCACTCACAGCAAGTCTAGCGAGCAAGTCGAACTGCTCCATAGGGTTTCTGAGGCAAATCCTTCAGGAAGCAGACTTCCATGTCTTCCTCTCACTGAGCTGTTGGTGGCTTCAAGGTAAAAGTCACCGAGAGCTCTAACCACTGCCTCACCTGTCATCTTTCATCTGTCCCAGTAACACATTTTCTCAGTGTTTGCTGGGTGCCCCTAACAATCCACCTGGTGCTTTAGGTTCCCCCCTGGCTGACTTATCATGGTGAGTGGGTTACACCAAGGGCTACTGAAATAGTGTCAGTGAATGTGGCTCTTCCAGATGCGACCCCTTATATGCTCTGTTTGAAACTCTGGTCTCAACACCTGTGGCTATAGCCCCATGTTGGAAGGAGTTCTCTGCTAAGCTAATGGACAGGTCTAAGGTGGGACTAGGTTTCTACTTAGTAGAGGATGTGAACCAAGTCACCGCCCTGTTTCCTTAGGATTATAGATGGCTGAAAGACAAAACCGCACCTCACAGACATTGCTCAGTGATACACCATGTGGGAAGCAGAGCAAGAATTCGAGGACCATGGGAGGAAGAGCATGGAGGGCAAGATCAAAGGCACCAGGGGCAGCAGCAGGTAGACAGTGGGGCTGGGCAAAAAAGCCAGACTGAGACCAGAGGCGGAGCCAAGGAGACCATGAAGAGAACAGCAGCACTGAGACTATGGGACTGTGAGGCAGAATGATGGGTAGGCTTCCTACCCCGTGTAGTCAGAATGCAGCAGACCATGTGGTTGAGAGGCTAAGGACTGGAGAGAAACTTGACTGCTGACTGGAAGGCATTTCTGTGGACGAGTAACTGTATCATTCCTGTTTACCGGTCCTGACTTGTAACTTGTTACCTTTCCTTATAAACCCCATCCTTGAGTTGTGTCACTGACTTCTGTGTGGCCATTGCTAAGCTCTATGAAACCGCACCAAGAAGTCGAGTTTCCTGGGAGAAAGAGTTGGTGTCGACATTGGCAAAGAGGATAGAGGGTGGTGGCGTGTCTGTCCTCTGACTCGGGGCCGGGTCCTGAGTGGGGTTGACTCAGTGACTCACTGCAAGTTTCGCAGTAGACAACCCCCAGCAGCCACTGCACAGGAGAAAGGTGAGACATCCTATTCCCATAAGGATCTCCTGTTGGAAGCCCACGGGAACAGTTCCTATAGGGAATCTGTCCTATAGGGTCGCTGCAAGTCAAATTTGGCTCAATGACAGTGAATTTCATTTGTTTTTTGATTGATTTATCAAATCTTTGCTAAATCCTTTGTCAGCTTACAAAAGCCTCAGTGGCATAGTGGGTGTAAGTGGGTGGCAGTTGTGCTGCTGCCTGCAAAGCCAGCCGGTCAAACCTCTTGGAAAAATGACACCCTCTTTTAGCATCCAGTTTCCGTCTTAAAAATCCCGTGGTGTCATTTTACTTGGTGCTGCAGGGTCTTTTCTGTGCATTGCAATTGACTTGAAGGCAGTGACATTTTGGTGGTGGAAGTTGATGCACTCTCATCTTTGTTAACTTGGGGTAAAAAAAAAATTCTCCATCTTTGGTACATCTCTTCTGGTGACTGAAGAATCTGAGAATTTATAAAAATGGTGTTTGGGGGAAGCAGTTGTCGTCAGGATATATTGCAATAATTAATGTATTCACAAGATTAGCCATGAAAATCATGGCATTGGAGAAAGAAACATGCCTGTTTCCAGATGCAAGTGTTGATCTTCCAGTCTTGGAAGGTAGCTGCTTTCTCATTTCAGTGATTGGAATCTGGGGCCAATAACAATTGCATCACTTTGGCAAGGTCAGCCCGCTAGTACAGGGGGTGGGTGGGTGGTCAAGGGGATGGAGATGGGGAGGGTCAGTACGCCCCTTGTGGCTGAATGCGGCATTGCATCTGGGTAGATAAACTACATCATTTTAACACAAAATTCCACAATAGCGTCCAACTATTATGCTCCTTCTCTGTAAAACGCTGACATTCTGCTTTCAGAAGTTCTCATGATCACGTATGCAAAGTACCTCTGAGAGATCCCAAAGCTCTCCTCTAAGCTTCCCGCCTGTCCCCTGAGGACGCCATGGTTTATAGTTTTGGTTTATGCAACATGGAGATCATTCCATGGCAGTAATGCTGGGTTTTTTCCTAACTATCATATTAATGTTCAATAACTGCACTTTCGACAATCTGCTGACATCTAATTAGCAACAAACAACTCTGCAAATGCAAACTACATGCCCGTTTGACAGCCCTGAGGTAGGCTATTGATGAACGGCGCACGATAATTGCCTTCAGACATCGGCATTGGCTGTGGGTCTTCTTGTTGAATTGTAATGGATTAAAATGTGTTGCCAAAAAAAAAATGCAGTGTTGTCACTCCCGGTCTTGATGCCCGTGGTTATGATCCTATTTTGGTTTGGCCATCTTTGTTATGTTAATGGTACGGCATTCGTCTAGAATACTCTTTGACGTTTTAAAAGAAGATGAAGGAGGCAGAAATGGGGAAAGAACTATGTCAGGTCCAAAGAAGAAACCCAGGAGCAGAGTCGCAGAAGAGAGAGAAAATGAAGAAGCCTTTCCCAAGAGCCAGTGCCCTGAATTTAGACTTCTGTTTCCCTGAGCAGGAGCCCTGGTGGTGTCGTGGTCACACGCTGGGCAGCAATCTGCATGGCTGACTGTTCAAAATTACCAGCAGCTCCTTGGAAGGCTGGAATTTTCCCTTCATAAAGCATTAACATTCTTGGAAATCCACAGGAGGATCACCTTGAGTCAGCCTTTACTGATAGCAGTGAGTTTGGGTTCCCCTACACTATGATAGGATAAACTCTGTTTGCTAAAGTGTTCTGCTCGAGGTGTTTCTGATCTAATTGCACACAGGGCGGCTAAGACACAGACCAAGAACAACAATAGAATTCCTAAGCACCTACGAGATGGATGTACACTCATCTAATAATAATGGCCTATAGGTTAAATGTTAGCTAATGGTCCTGACAACGCCTATTTTTGGTCACGAGTGGATACATGATTCGAATGCTCTTGGTGCATGAGATCATTTGAGTCCTCAGTGGATTTAGAGTATTTCATATACCTCAAACTCACTGCCATCAAGTCGATTCTGACTCAGGGCAACCCTGTAAGGCAGGAGAGAACTGCCCTGGTGGTTTGCTGAGACCGTAACTCCATACAGAAGGAGAAAGTCTGTCCTTTCTCCCCCAGAAAGTGACAGATGCCCTTGAGATTGGTGACACAATGTGGAACTGCTACTCCGACAGGGCTCCTTGTTTTCTATATAGAAATGCATATGTATGTATATATGTGTGGGGGGTATATATATATAGAGAGAGAGAGAGAGATATCCCGAGTCTATATCAGATAAAAATGGTATAGAGATGTGCAATCTAAAAATTATAATGTGAAATGTGAACTATGCACATAAATAAATAATCTGTAGGAATAAGCTACTGACTGGCATGGACCAAATACTTTAGAAGTTGTTTCTTGAAAGGACAAATTCATACTAAGAAATCTGTGATGAATCTGCTTGCTCATCTTTGTTTAGTAAATAAAACCTCCCCCAAATGATGAAAAACTGTTTTGGAAATACCTTTGCCATTGACATGACATGACATGACATTTTCCTTCTCAGTTTTTTATTTTTTCCTCTTTGTTGTTTTAAATTTTTTCACTACAAACTTGAAGGAAACTTGCTTTCCAGTGTAACAATAGAATGCAGGAAATTCAAAAGCCTACACCTTACAGAAGGACAATGTACTGTGTACTGACTCCCCTTAACTCAACTCTCTCTCTCTCTCTCTCTCTCTCTCTCACACACACACAC
Organism: Nesogale talazaci; assembly: GCA_004026705.1. NCBI lineage: Eukaryota > Metazoa > Chordata > Mammalia > Afrosoricida > Tenrecidae > Nesogale > Nesogale talazaci. The sequence continues at coordinate 51,154 of PVJH01012106.1, forward strand.
ACACACACACACACACTCTCTCTCTCTCTCTCTCTCTCTCTCTCTCCCTGCTCTTTGGAACACTGCTCGCAAGTTCTTTGGCCATTACATTTGTTTTCCACCCAAAGAAAAAGGAAACACATAACTGTATCTGGATTAAATAGTTCCGGATGTTCAGAGCTGTGTGGAAACCACCGTGAAAAGACCTGAGGACAAGGAAAGACTGGTTTGTGCCTCTCTTTTCCTGAAACTTGGGGCAGGAAGTTTGGGTTTTATTTTCATAGGACTTCAAGCAAATAGGGAGTCTGGTGGCACAGGGCTGCGTACTCATTGGACTGCCATCTGAAAAGTATGCCATTTGAAACCACCAGCCTCTCCTCAGAAGACAAACAGGTTTTCTTCTGCCATAAACAGTTAGACTCTTGGAAACCCACAGGGCAGTTTTACCCTGTCCGGTAGCATCAGCTGGGAGTCAGCATTGACCCTGAAGGCAGTGAGTTTGTTTCATATTTTTCAAGCAAATAAATTCCTGGAGACCACAAAGCGTGTCTCACTCTATGGGTATAGGATGTATCTTAACGATGATAAGCTTCTCCTTTCAAGATGGAATTTAAACCTTATTCCATTTCTCATTTGCACTGATCAAGTTTTCAATGTAAAGACTAGCCTTTGCCTCCCTTTACCTGTTAAAGCTTCTCTCTGAGGGGAGTCTGACCAACTCCCGTTTAATGTGCTTCCTTTATGATGCAAGCATCCCCTCAGTCTTATTAAAATCCATCCCTGTTTAGTAAGATAAAATTAAAAAGAACTCCAGCCGAATATAATTAAAAACTCGGACGATAGATCTTCCCCAAGACCCAGTGGCTCCTCCTCCATGGGGAGTGCATATAAACTTCCCCATGGTGGGTAAGTTCATAAGTGCAGCTGAAAGGATCCATGCTGATTATAATTACATTCTAAATTAGCCAATATTAGCACTGTGCCAAATAATTCACATAGCATGGTTTCCATGTTAGACAATCAATTACAGTCCTGATGAATCCATGCAAAAATCCATAATTTCTACTTGGGGTTGCAGTTTTTGTAATTTAACATATTATTACAGCCTAGCCTTCAAAAGGTCACGTGCCACAATAGAGAGCAATTTCCAGTGTGGCCATGTTCCTTTATTGTCGCAAGTGGGGAGCGGGGAGGGAGGCTGATTAAAGCCACATGCTTGATCAGATCGGAATTTTAATTTACTCTGACATTTGCCTTACAGTAGACTTTTCAAACAGAATGGTTTTATCTGCAACCCATTACACTTTCAGACAGAAGGAAAGCGGCCTAGGTATCATGGGCCACAATGCTCTGTGTTGACCAGTTCATTGAAAAATTGTAGAGGCAGAGAGGAACACTGCCCAGAGGCCCCCTCGGGTCACTGGAAGCCTTCCCCCTTGAAGTATAGGAAATAGAAGTGCTTCATTTCTTTCAAACTAGAGAACGCAGCAGCATCCTGCTGTTCCTAGGAGTCCAATGTATCCTATGAGCCTAATTCTAGAAGATTCTGTGGTTGATACACACTATTTTTGGCAATATGCATATGCTAGCAGGTTGAATGAGTCTCAAATTTATTAATTTGGTGAAAAGGAAAGCTTTTTTTTCCCCGACATAAATGCTAGGATTTTATTTCTCAGGGAACCAGTTTTCTCCTCAAGTTTTCACTAAATAGAATCAGAACCTTCATATGAATGAGTAACCGGAGGATCCCCCCACCCTTAACTGTTGCCATGACCACCACTATGAGGAACTGCCCCCCACCCCCACCCCCAGTGGGGCTGGGCTTTGCAAACTGAGCTTTGCTCTTTTAGGCCACACCCATTGCAGGAAACTTACTGTTATTTGAGGCAATTCTGACCTCGTGCAATCCTCCAGAGAAGGGTCTCCTGGGAATCTTTACAGGAGTAGAGAATGTCTTCTTTGTTCTGCAGAGCAGCTGGTGGATTTCAACTGTCGACTTTGTCTTTTGCCTCCCACAGTTCACCCAACAACACCAACAACCTAGCGCCACACATGGCATCCACATGCAGTGACCTGCAGGACAGAGTAAGCTGCCGCTGTAGGTCCACCCAGGCTGTACATCTTTATGGGACCAGAAACTCCATATTTCTCCCCCAGAACGACTTCAGTACTAAAGCTGCTGGCCTGTGGTGAGCCATCATTCAGACATAGAACACAGGGTTCTGATATCAGTACCACCTCACTAAGGTGAGGGTAATTTTTACACCAGCAAAATGAAATACTTACAGCCATTCCACCCTTGTATCTCAATGTTGAAGCATCAGGACCCCTGCTTTGGTCATGAATCTGTTCAAACACCCGCAAGTCAGAAATCCTGTAACGATGGGGCCAAGACCAAGACACAGCTGGGCAGAGGAGAGCTGGCCCGTGAGACTTCCAAGGCTGCTGTCCAGAGGGAAGCCGAGAGCCTCACCCTTCTCCTGAGAAACAGCCAATGGTTTCCAGTCACCACCCTTGGGTCAGCAGCTGGAGACGTCACCAAGGCCTCATCAGGGCTCCTCCCAAAGCTGATCTTTCTCTGTTGGGACCCTGAAAACCAGACACAGCAAATAGAACAGGTGTGCATGTGTAGGGATGGGGGTGGGGGGAAATGATGGGCACAGGGAGACCCAATAGGGGAAAGACAGACTTGGAGATCATTTCATGGGGCCTTGAGAAGCCCAAAGGCAGAGAAGAGTGACAGGGCTTCCTGGGGGTGCTGGAGCCCAGCCCCACCTCTGCAGCTTCCCGGATGCAGGGCCCTGAAAAGACCTCTGACTCACTCCCGGGTCTCTGTGATTTTCATCTGTAAAATGGAGATCAGGACTGTTGTTCCCACCAGCCCATCCCCATGGTAGCAAACTGAGACGTATTTGCTCCCATGGTCCTTATTATCATCATCTGAAGTTGTTCTTATCTTTAAATCAAAGACCGATTTCCTGCACCGAGTGCAGGGGACAGAGCAAGTGAACCAACTGATCTCTTCTCTTGGTGCTGCTGTTGCTGTTGGGTGAAGCTGCTGCACAAGACCTCTTTTGAGTATGGAAAATCGAGGCTGCATCTTTGAGGACTCAGGTGTGCCTGACGCAAACCGTGGTATTTACATTGCTTCCTATGGGATGTGAAAGTTAGATGTTGAATAAGGAAGGACAGAGAATCTGTGTGCATTGTAGTGCTGGAGAAGAATACTGAAAGTGACACGAATTGCCAAAAAGGGCAAACAAATCTTTCTGACAGCCCGAGTGCTCCCTAGAGGTCTGCATGGTGACACGTCGACTTACAAAGTTAAGACATGTTATCAGAAGAAAGCAATCCCTGGAGAAGGGCATCAAGTCCGGTAAAGGACAAGGGCCATGAAAAAGAAGGCCCTCAACAAGATGGCTCAAGGACAGGAAGAATTGTGAAAATGACAGAGGACTAGGCAGGGTTGTATTCTTTTGTGCACAGGGCTGCTGTGGGTTCAAATCAACTTGATGACACCTAACATCAGCAACATTGTTGGTTGGTTAGTTGGCTGCTTGGTTGGCTGCTTGGTTGGCTGGTTTGGCTGGTTAGGTAGTTGGTTGTTTGGGCAACATCTGGGTACAGTGAACTCTGGCTTGCCGACTTTACCCTGAGGAAAGCAGCAGACCAAGTGAAGGGATGGATTTGTTGAAGCTCACCTGAGGTGCCTGGATAGACTCCTCCTCTCTACTTTCTCTGGAAGCGTGTCCGCTGCCTTGGGTGAGAAAAGACAAGCCCAGGTACTTGAAGGGGTTGGTTGTCCTCTCATAGCCCCACGTTGGGAGTAGGCTGTCATGTGGGTACCAAGAAGAATTCACTCCTTAATTACACAGGATTACCAACTAAGTGCTTTTTTGGTGCCCAGCTTGTCTCTTTTGCTTACATTGTGTTTTTATTTTTGTGGCTGGCTTCATTGGGAAAAAAATATGAAACCACTTTTCTCAACTGCTTAAGAAATATTTCAAGGAATACAACCTTATTTAGATTTTAAACAGAACAAAATAATAAACAGACATCATAAACCTAAAAGTCTTTTCCTTTATGCTTCTTAAAAGGTTCAGGATTTTTTAAAACTTTTGATGTGAATTGGGTACAGGTTTGCAGAGCAGATTGGTTTCACATTGCAGCAACTCGTACATGGTGTGTTTCCTTGTGCAGATCGCATTTACCCACTCCCTTCTGTATTTCCATTCCCCCTTCTTCTGAACCCTTCTGAACTTTGTCCTTGGAAAATAATTTTCTTTGATCTCAAATGGTTGATTATTCTATGATGTGCATGACTCGGGAGTTCCCCTTAGAGATCTGGCTAGTCTGTAGCTGGGAAAGGGAGCCACAAGGCTCATTTCCAGGCCTAAAGGTTTATAGAGTCTTTGGTGTTCCACCAGTCTCTCTCTATCTAGGCAGTAACCCTGGTCTTTTAAGAACAAAGGCAGGAGCAATGCGGTCTTTAGAACCATGAACCAAACAGATCATCTAAAATATACCAAAGATACTACAGTAAAGTCAAGTAATATTTCCAAGATATGTAACTCACTAAGTCCATGAATGTTGGATCACTTTCTGTAAGACAATTCCTTTTGTAGGTGCCCAGTGGTAGAGCCGTGCAGAGACCCAACAGACCTTCCTGGGTGTCAGAGTTGTGATGGCATGCCAGTAACGCTGGTTCTGACACAATTATCATCTGGGATAAATTATCTTGTCTGTCCAGAGGTTTGTGCTATGAAACAGACCGCAGCACACTGGTTTTCAGAGTATAAAAGAAAATAAAAATAAATAAGTAAACAATGCGGTCTGCTCACAATCATCCTTAACAAGCAAAAGGGAAAATGATTAAGCACCAAGTAATGACTGGGTTCGCTCATAGAGGTCATCAGAAACATGAGGAGCCTCAGGGAGATGGATGGACACAGTAGCCAGGGCAGGGCATGAAAATACACACACAACCAAGCTGATGCAGTAGGAGCAGACCACCTTTCATTCTGTCATACTGAAGGTCACCAGGAACTGGAAACAGCTCGACAGCCCACCTACACCCATACATTAATATTACCAGAAAGAGCTATAAAATTATCTCTGTGTGAAATGCCAATGTACTCTGCTGAATAATGATCTCTGCCTCTGAATAAATGGGTGCTCTCGCACACACCCACAATGTCCTTCTCACACATGCAAGCAAGCTCACTCAGTTCTCTCTTGCAACTTTACACTTATTTTTGTTCAGGTTTTTTTTAAGTCATCTCATTGGGGACTCTTAAAACTCTTTTGTAAAAAATCATTTTTATTGAGAGCTAGTACACTTTTATCACAATCCATATGTACATCCTTTGTGTCAAGCACATTTGTACATTTGTTGCCATCATCATTCTCAAAACATTCTCTTTCGACTTGAGCCCTTGATAGCAGCTTCTCAATTTTCCCTTCCCTCCACACCCCTCCCTCCCTCACAAACCTTTGATAATTTATAAATTATTATTATTATTTTGTCTTGTCTTACACTGACTGATATCCTTCTTCACCCCCTTTTCTATAGTTCAGCCCCCTGGGAGGGGGTTATATATCATTGTAATTGGTTCCCCCTTTTTTGCCCCACCTTCCCCCTACTCTCATGGTATCATTACTCTTATATTGGTCCTGGAGGGGTTATCAGTCTTGGATTCCCTGTGTTTCCAGCTTTTATCTGTACCAGTGTACATGCTCTGGTCTAGCTGGATTTGTAAGGTAGAATCAGGGTCATGATAGAGTGGTGGGGCAGGGAGGAGCATTAAAGAACTAGAGGAAAGTTGTATGCCTTGCCAGTGCTCTACTGCACCCTGACTGGCTCGTCTTTTCCTTGTGACCCTTCTGTTAGATGTTCAATTGTCTTTGGCTTTGGGTTTTCACTCCTCTCTCCCCAACATTCACATCAATATGAATTTTTGTTCTGGGTCTTTGATGTCTGATAACTAATCCCATCAAGAACTCTAAATCACACAGACTGATGTGCTTTCTTTTAGCCAGTGTTTTATGAAGATGCATCTATAGTTTACATATGAATTTAAATGGTACTCATATAATAATGGATCCCTGATGGGGTGGTCATAAAGCACTCAGCTACACAGTGAAAGATTGGCAGTTCAAACCCATCAGCCTATCCACAGGAGAGAGATGGGACAGTCTGAATCCATATCAATTTCAGCCCTGGGAATGTTATGGGAAGTTCTTCTGTGTACAATAGACACACTTTGATCATAATGAGAAATGTGCAAATATTCAATAAGTTGGGTTATGGCTTCCTCATTACTGCCCTCATGAACAATGGATGGAAAGACAGAAAATTAATTGATACCTTTGGATTATGTTGTTGGTGGAAAATATAGAAATTAATTTGGAATTCCAGAAGAACAACCCCCCCAAAAAAATCCACCTTGAAAGAATTTCAACCAGAATGGTCTTTAGCAACAAGGATGTTAAGACTTCATCTCATGTACTTTGGTCATGTTATCAAGAAGGACCTGCCACTAGAGAAGGACACCATGCTTGTTAAAGTAAATGGGTGAGCCCCAAAAAGAAGATCCTTGGTTAGATTTTAAAAAATAAGACACATTTGCTTCAACAATGTGCTCAAGCCGAGCACTGACCAGGGATGGCAAAGCAGGGGAGGATTTCCTCTGCTGGGCAGGGTCACCATGGAGCAGAGCTGTGTGGACCCTATCTAATAGCAACACAACCTACCTCTGATCACAATCTCTTTTGAGGATGTCGTGTCTTTGTCATGTTGCTGAGGCAGAAAAAATAGAGGGTGTATCTTGATTCAATCTCTTTTAAGACATAAATGAGACTAAGGGAAAGGTAGTAAAGAGAGATTGGGGGTGGCGCTGGGTGGAGGGGAGACGGCTAGCATACAGAGATGGTCAAAGAGCAGAGTCTCCGAAGAGACAGAGCCTCTTCCAGAATCAACAAAAAGAAGAAGTCTTCCCCTGGGGCCGGCCCCTGATTTGGGGTCTCTAGCCTACTAAAATGTGGGCAATTATAAGTCTGTTAGAGAAAACTCACTCTTGGGGGCACTTCTGGCACAGTGGCACTAGCTCCCTTTGGCAAACACAAAGCCAGGTATTTCTTCAGGGTCTTCGTTCACAGGAGTTAGTCATCCACATCTTTAGAAATTAACCTACAGGGCCATTGTCTTGTCAATCTGTAGTTAAGACCCACGCACTCAACCCCTTCCCTGTTCTCTGACCCAGCTTCCTGGGTGGCCACACTGTCAAATGATTCCTGTGGCTCTAGTCTGGAGCTACAATGAACATTCCCTTTTTATCATCATTAAATGATGTTAAACTAGTGTTCACCATATTAGCAATGTCTCAAAATCAGACCCCCTACTCTGCTTGATAGAGTAGCTCTGGTGGCATGGTAGTTACATAGTAGGCTGTGATCCTAAAGGTTCACAGTTAGAAGCCACTAGCCGCTCCAAGGGATAAAGACAAGTCTTTCTGCTCCCTGAAAGAGTTGAAATCTTGGAACCTCACAGGGCCAGAGCTGTTCTGTTCTATAGAGAGAGTCCTTATGAGCCAGTGCCCACTCGATGGCAGGGAATGAATGACTCCAGTTAACACTATGGACTGATCTAATGCTTCACTGTGGACTCTAACACAAAGTTTGGGCAGTTACCTTTACAAAATTAGATTCATCAAGCAAAGCAAGAAGAAGCATGTAAAATGGCAACCAGCTTGTTTCAATTTCAAGCTATAATCCACTAATCACATGTTGGTTATCTATATTTATGCCCCAGGGTAATAAAACATTTTAAATTGTACCTATTAGTCACTTTATATCAAGCTCCCCCTACCCTGCTACTGTCTTAGTGTCATACCTCAACCATAATACCTCTGAGCCACCTCATTTCCTTCAAGGACACTCAAGTTTCCCTTCAAAGGTAAAACTATTAGAGAGTTTTCTGCTGAGGGTCTAGGAAAATGGAATTTGAAATAGATCATTAGACCACCAAATAAGTCAAGGTGATTATTTCAATTTTTCTTTTGTCATTAATGAGACTAGAAAAGTCTTCTTTGCTTCTTTAATGGAATGAGAAACTTTTTCCAGACCAACATCAATTTTCTCAAACAAGATCGGATCCACTAAGGACAGAAGGCTGGCATCTTTAAGGTCACAATCAATGAACACACCAAGACAAAGAGTCAAAGGCTTGCTTCAGCAGTTTCGATCTGTCAGCCTGGTAGAGATGACATATTTTAGAACACCAAAGACACATTTGTGCCAGAAGAGAGTTTTAATTAGCTTTCCAGCTTAACAGCAATAATAGAGGGAAGGGACACGGGTCATCACTAGTGGGTTTTGGTCCTTTGAACACTGTCTTTTGTTCTGTTCTGAGCTGAGGAATCGACTGCCCTGCATCCCTGCATAGGAGTCCTTGCAGAGCTCACAATCAGCCATGGCACAAATAATGTCTAATTAACAGTGACAGGATATTGAGTTGGGTAACAGTTGCTTAACAGAGGCCAATGAAAAGCCTGAGAGCTGTGAATTCTCCATCACATTCAGAAGTGATTATTCGACTCGAGATTTGTGCTTGGTCATTACCTTTCTACCACAGATATTGGAAAATCCTCTTTAGTCATAAAATAAGAAATGTCCTGTTGGGAATTGTTTTCAGTTCGATGGCATGGGAGAGAGTGAGAAAGGGCACTGATCCGTGATGGTTCTGTGCATGAATTTGCTCTTCATTGTAGGAGGAGCTCATGAAGTGCATTACCAAGCAATGTTACTGAACAAAGGGGTGGCCAGCAATAGGGCATTTAAACCTGAAAATTTCCCCCAAAAGGGACTTTCATAATCTGTTCTTCTGCAAATTTTTCTATGCTCTCTGTCACTGCTTAAAAATAATAATAATAAAAGAAGACCGCTGCTATTGAAAATAATAGCTGGACAATTCTGCTGACACCATGAATAGCTAGATTTGCTCCAGGCCCCTCAGAGCAAGCTACCCTAAAATGAGGTGAGTCCCCAAGCCGTTCCACAAAGCCAGAGCGAGGGACAGTGTGGCTTCCACATCTCCGTGTCTGCTGAATGTACAGCCATGCAAACAAAATCATTCTAGTGCTCTCTGCTCCTGCCAGCTGATGCCAGCAAGGGTATTGCTCTTGCCACAGCTTCTTCTGAAACCAGCTGGAATTTCTTGCAGAATGTTGTTTGCCTGTGATTTATTGACTGTCTTAGGTTGGATTCTCTAGAGAAGACAGACCAGTGATGATTATAGATATAGATATACAGAGAGAGAGAGAGAGAGAGAGAGAGAGAGAATGGCTCCAATATTTTTTAAAGTGTTGGTAAGTCCAAGTTCAGGCAGGTTTCAAGTCTATGAGTCAACTGCTAGGCTGAAGGTTTTTTCTACTCCAGTAACTGCACATATTGAACAAATTGAAATGATCAGAAAGACCATAGGCTAGTGTCTACAAGGATGAATGAATCCCAAATCAGCTAGTCAGGTTTGTAGCTCCAAAGACAAAGATTCCAGGTTTAATCAGAAGGCAATATGACAGGTCACTGACTCGTGTCCAAAAAAGCAGAGGTCAGTGAGGCAGACCACACACACACACAGACACAAAACATGCAAGCTTTTCCACAGAGCTCATTTATGTTGGAAGCACACTCATGGACAAATGTGCTGTCAATTGATAGAATCAGGATTATGCTCTGAGTAAAAGTGTTGCTTATTCCCTAATCTTTTCATATTTTAGAGGTTTACAACTGATTGGTTGTGATTACAATGTGTCAGGCCAGGTCAAAGGGATTACTAGATGTTAAGTGACAAACCACTGAGAATTCTTGTCCAGGAAAGTTGACACAAAACCTGTCAAGTGGACTATGCAAAGGCATTCAATTGATAGGGATCATACAAGGTTATGGATAATGTTGTGAAGTAGGGAAATTTCATAACACTGCAGTGTTTACATAACATATACACAGACCAAAAAGCAATAATTCAAACTGAATAAGGGCATGCTGAATGTTTTAAAGCCAGGAAAGGTACATGTCAAGGTTCAATCCTTTCCCCCTGTTTATTCTACTTGTGTGCTGAGTTATGTGAAGAGGAAACAGCAGTAGGATTGGAGGAAGGCTGGTTAATAACTTGTCACATGCTGACGGCACAACTTGCTTGCTTAAAATGAAGATGACTTTATATGCTTCTTGATGAAGATCAAAGATTAAAGACTTTAGTATAAATCCTACCTAAATATAAATAAAATAAAACTTACCACAACTATAACATCATAATAAATGGGAAGGAGGAGAAATGAAGTGAAAGATTTCATTTTGCTTGGATCCACAATCAATGCTCATGAAAGCAGTACTCAAGAAATCAAATGATGCACTACATCTAAAAGACTTCTTTAGAGTGTTAAAGATCAAAGGTTCACTTTCAGGACCAACGGTCACCTGACCCATGTCATGCCCTCTTTCCAAAATACAAGTGCTCTGTGGAAAAGCCTGCTTGGTTTTTGTGGACTCTGACTCACTGACCTCTGGTTCTGTGGACATGAGCCAGTGACCCACCACATTTCAATTACCTCATAGTCTGTGAAAACTGGACGAAGATTCAGGAAGGCCAGAGAAGAACTGAGGCATTGGTCTTGGTATTGAAAAAGCCAATTATGGTGTTGGTCAAGTCCACGAGGCAGCCATAAGCTTCCAAAAGAGTGAAAGAATCTGTCTTGGGCAGAGTAGACCCAGAGTGTCTGTAAAAGCAAAAACAGAGAAACTTCCTTTCACGCCCCCCTAACGTTAAAATCCTAGTCAACTCCGACTCCGAACAGACCTAAGCTCACAGTGACATTGTTCCCTGGGGGGTTGGAAACTGTAAATCTCTCAGGAAGCAGAAATCTTCCTCTTTTCTTATTTTTCCCAAATGCTGAATGTTTTAAAATTAAGAGAGATATGTGTTGGGATTTTTTTTGTTGAGAAAATCCTCTGAGAAAGGGGTGGTTAGAACTACTGACCTCGGGATGAGCAGCCCAATGTCTAACACACTACGCTCCCCGGCCTCCTGTCACCTACTTTGCGCATACCACCAGAGAAGAACGTCATACTCAGTAAACTAGCAGGTCAGGGGGGGAAGAAAACCCGAAACGAGATGGATTGACACAGTGGCTGCAACAAGGGCTCAGGATGGAGAACAATGGTGAGGATGGGACAGACCCCAGCAGGGTTTGTTTCTCTTGTAAGCAGGGTGGCCATGAGTCAGAATCATGAGTCCATGTCAACGTGGCTGAAGCTGGTCCAGAAGTAACTCTATTTCGTAGATGGCTGAGGGCAGCGGTGGTCTCTTTGTGTTTCAAGCGCTCTCAGGTCCCTCTGAATTCACTAGAGCAACCTCTACAGGGAGGAGCCCAGGGCAGAAGGAGACCAAACTTCTGGGCTCTCCATCCGCCATCTTCCTTATGGGAGGAGTGCTCTCCTCAACATTGAGCACGTCCCACGGACACTCTGATCCGTTGAGCCCCACCTGCCTAGGATGACTAAGTGCTAATTAAGGAGGCACCCACCCACCGCCACGGAGTAAATTCTGACTCGCAGTGGATCTCTAGGACAGACCAGAACTGCCCTAGGGGTCACCATAACTCTCAATGCACATGCCTTCACGTTACTAAGGGTGAGGAGGGGCTAAGGAAAGGCAGCCAAGGAGTTCATTGCCAAATGGAAAACACTAAAAACACTTGTACTCCTTGGGTACAAGAGACAATGTTTTCATTTTAACCCACCATGATCGAGTTGTTCACCACCCACTGAACACTTAGGAAGTATGACAGCGTAGATCATTGTCACAACTTGGGGTTTCTATTCCATGATTTTGGAAACTGGGTGCCAGAATTTTCTTCCTAGTCTGTTTCACCCTGGAAGCTCAGTTAAAACCAGTTGAGCATCACAGCTCTATGCATGCCTCCTCTTACAGAGGGGTAGGGGCGAGATAAGAGATACACTGTTCAGATTCAAACCCTAGTTTCCTGCACAGCAGAGAAATCTATCTCTGAAACACCACTGCCCTCAGTTCCTTCAGTACATAGTCCTGGGGAAAGTTTCTAAATCTCGTTGTCAATGGTAGTCCCAGAGAGATTCACATGTTAAGATGAACAATGTCCCTGAAATGGCAAAAGATGTCCAAACTAATTGTCCCCAATATCTTCTGCACATTAACACACACACCTCAGTCCCCAGCCCCTGACAACCAAGAGGCCCATTCTAACTCACAGACACCCCGCAGGACAAGGAACAATTTCTTCCTAAGGTTTCTAGGTGAGAGAGTTAAGGTTTATTGTGCCAAGCTGGCTGATAAACGCATGTGGGATTAGTTGAAAGGCAGATAGATAAATGGCTCTGTGAGCCTCGCCTTTCTAGTTCTCGGGTCGCTTGCTTTCTGATGGTCAGGTGCCGCTGCTTTAACCAGTTCCCTGCTTCAGCTGGCAAGGCTCACTTCCTGCAAGACATCCCTGAGGAGAAGCCACATGGACCTACCCTGATGCAGCCCAGGGGCCTGAAGCAACCACATGGAGACCCTGCCAGCGCTGAGATGCTGACATGCTCACTGATTCCCCTTTCCTTCTGCATCATTGCTTACATTCTGTCAGATTGAGGAGGACTTTATAGATTGGTGTTGGACATATGGGCTAATGTTGGGCTTATGGGCTTGGACAGCGCTGGGTTGGGATGCTTTCTGAATGTACCCTTACCCTTTATTTAAAATTCTCACTTATACATCGGAATTTCTTTGGATTTGTTTCTCTAGTTTACCCAGACTAACACACTAAGACTCTGAATCTTTTTCTTTTTTAATCATTTAATTGAGGCCTCTTATGGCTCTATAATAATCCCTACATTGTGTCAAGCACATTTGTACATATGTTGCCATCATCCTTTTCAAAACATTTTCTTTCTACTTGAACCCTTAATAGCAACTCATCTTACTCCTCCCTCCTCCACTCTCTCATCCTCATGAACCCTTGATAAATTATAATTATTATTTTCATATCTGCTACCATCCACTGTCTCCCTTCACCCACATTTCTGTTGTTCATCACCCTGGAAGGGGGTGGGGGGAAGTTACACATAAATTACTGCAACTGGTTCCCCATTTGGTTCTCCTGATCTTCCCCCTACCCTCATGGTATCACTACTCTCATAATTGGTCCTGAGGGGGTTGTCTGTCTTAGATTCTGTCTATGTAGAGTTCTTATTTATACCAGTGCACATACTCTGGGTAGCCTGATTTGTAATGTAGAACTGGGTTCATGATAGTGGTTTGAGGAGCATTAAAAAACTAGAGAAAAGTTGTATGTTTCCTCAGTGCTACACCCTAACTGACTTCTCCCTTCCTTGTGACCCTTCTGTGTGTGTGTGGGTGGGGGGGGGGGGCAAATGTCTACAGATGGACTTTGGTTCTCCACTCAGAGTTCCTTCATTCACATTGATATGATTGTTTGTTTTCTTCTTCTGATGCCTGAAACCTAATACCATTGACACCTTATGAGCACACAGGCTGGCATGCTTCTTCCATGTTGACTTTGTGGCTTCTGAGCTGGATGGCTGCTTGTTTATCTTAAAGTCTTTAAGACCTGGGATACTATATCATTTAATAGCCTGGCACATTCAGCTTTCTTTACCACATTTGCTTATGCACCCATTTTACCTTCATCAATCATGTCAGGAACTTGAGTTAGGCTATTAGAACAAAGTGTTCTTCCATTGAGGGAGTACTTGAGTAGAGGTCCAATAGGAATCTAAATCTTTATGGGAACAAGCAACTTTATTTTTCTCCTGTGGATCCATTGGAAGGTTTGACCCACCAATCCTGTGGTAGGCAGTTCACTACTGTGCCAGCAAGGCTTCTTCCTTCTGTCTGTAGTCTTGATGAGAGATCCCAGTCTCCACCAGAAATGGTAGGCCTATGAAGACTGACATGTTGACATGAGTGACATTCTTGGACTGTGTTCGAGATATCCACACTAACTACAGTCGGAGAAGCTTGAAAATGCACAGACCTCCATCTGCACATGTCAGCTAAGAGGATTTGCACTGTTCTTCTGAGATGCAGAATACTTCCCAATTTCCCAATATCTGGGTCTGCGTGGTGCTTAGGGAACTGACATTAGCTCATATCTGCAGATAGCACCAACAGGTGCAAGGCAGGAAGAACCATGAAAACACAAGGTTAAAACTAAAAATGATAGTTTGAATAGAAACAAAATGATAGGAACAATTGGGAATAAGTGAGTTCGGGTCAAGCAGATTTAATAAAACAAAAGCAAATTGATAAATGAGAGAGAAAGCCTCTTACCTCAGCATCTCACTATATGCAAGAAGATAGATCAAACCATGTGCCTTGATAGAGAAGAAACTTAGAGGCAGGAAAAGTAACTTTGAAGAGAAACAAATATGATTTGAGAAAAAAAAATGTCCAGGAAAGACAGTGAAAAATAGAGTGGGTGCTGCTGGAAACTAAATTAAGTATCAAAAATATGAGCTGGAAGGTTATTATATAACACAGAGAAGAAGGAGGCAAAAGAGGAGATGGAGAATAGGAGATTTTTATTTAAAAGATTGAATGCATTAAGCTTTGAGTCAAGTATAATATCCAGATAATGCGGAGGTGGTGGTGGTGGTGGTGGTGGTGGTGGTGGTGGTGGAGGAGG